>JALQSN010000122.1:0-125529 GCA_023690525.1 Holotrichia oblita | reverse complement strand
AATTTTATTTTTAATTAATTGTTTATTTTAACTTTTAACCGTTTCGCAATTCGTTTAACTCCATTTGGAGTTGTTCGAGTAACATTCTTAATTCCATAAATTCATTTTGAGTTTGCATATATTCGGACTGCAGCTGATAAAATTCCGCTTGAAAATTTATATAGTCACCTTGCATATCATTGAAGCGCATTTCCAAACCGAGTAACATCTGCCACATGCTATCGCCGTCAACAAAAAAATCGTCTAATTGAGATAATAAACTGTCTATCGCCTGCAATCTGTCATAAGTTAAACCTCTTAAAACAAGCGCAAACCCAACTTGATTATTATCGTAATCAATCGCCGCTACTTCACTTATATTTCCGTTACCCATGATGATTATATCGCCGACAATCAAATCACTGTAATTTACATTAAATACACTGGACAACTCACCAAAAGGGACTTCGATATATGTCGAGCTGTCAAACTCATATGTAAATAATTCATAGGACTTAACCGCGCTACCTAAAGGACTTACAGCTTGTATCAATGAAAACGCATATTCTAGCGAATAACTTTCCGCACTGGCCGCAGTCACTTTGTACATTTTTCCGCTTACATCAATAATAAAATCATTGATACGCAACTGTTCAGAAACAGCAGTTTTTAATAATGTATCCGAAACAATCGTATCAACGGAATAATGAAAACCATAACCTTGAATACCCTGTTCGCCCTGCTTTCCCTGCTCGCCTTGATTACCCTTCAAACCCTGTTCGCCGTCCGTACCGTTAACACCGTTAAGACCGTCCGCGCCGTCCGAACCCTTTAAAAAAATGTCCGTACGTTTTGCAGTAACATCATTGAAAAATATTTTTGTCACTTCATAAACCCAACCGCTGGAACTTACGAAGTGATCACTCTCTTTAATGCCTTTTGGGGATATACTTTTAATGCTAATTGTTATCTTCTCGGAATCCTCGTCAACTGTTGATATGTACATTCCCGCGCCTTGCGAAGCCTGCACGTTCTGAACATTGCTAACGACTGCAAATACAATCATTCCGGTAAATAAAAACGCTATAAGGCTTATTACTATTGTGCTAAAACTTGATTTACTTTTACCTGCTATTTTATCCAATCAAATCACCTCACTTCAATTAATTAAAGAAAAACGTATCACGGTTAGAATCAAAATGCGAAAAATGCTTATCTTGATTTTTTTTACCAGAAGTAGATTTTTTGTTTTTACGATACTCAGCGCGCTTCTTTTTAGCCGCTTTTAATTTAGCAGGATTGTGTTTTGAATTATAGGCATCAGCATTATCCCGCCTTGCAGTTAAGTAACCAGACCTATAAGATTTATCCGCATCACTTAAAACAACACCAGTATCTTTATCAACCCCGCTCTTTAATTGACGAGCGTAACGCTTTGACTTTTCGGACGGATTTAACAGAAGAAACTTTTTACCACTCTTAAAATTTTTAAAAAATGCCATTTTTTTATCCTTTTCCCTATAACGCTGGGAGCTACGTATTTTTATTGGTAGCGGTACTTTAGGATACCGCCATAGCCTTAAACTAAATTATCTAGATTTATAATAATTACAACTATTCTGATTGCAACAACCATGCTGATTAGCTAAAAAGCAACTTGTACCCCTAGTAGAACATAAAGGATAAAAATCCAAACCACGAAGAAATAAACTAGCTTTTTTTAAATCCTTAAATTTTGAAACTATAATACTATTGGCACAACGAACAAAAATAACATAATCACCATGAATCAAGTAAATATACTGCTTATCCGATTGCATTCGTTCGTGTATAGAAACTACTTTAAATACTTCCGTCATCGGTAAACTCCAATTCAAGTTTTTTATTTTCCAATAGCCTTTTATTTAGCAGATACGTTAACACCGTATCTGATCAAATACTTTTGCCATCTATCTAGCAAAGCCCCGTCCGAATCCTCTCTAACTAGCTTTATCGGGCTTTCCAAAACAAAACCATCATCGCAAGTATTACGAATAACGTATTTAATCTTTATTTGCTTTTTGCCGTCAAACGTTGTAGTGTTTTAATTGTTTTCAACTCTGCTTTATCCTTGCCCGAATCAATAAAAACACTCTCAACAAGACTATGTAAAGCATAATCTTTACCCCAACCAAAACGAATAGAACTTTTTCTTCCATTCATTTCAGTAGGAATAACGTAATTGTAATAAGGCTCATTATTTGCATTCTTACGAACACGACCGGAAAAATCTTTAGCGATAGTACGCTCTACATACAAAACGATATCGTTTATCTCTTCGACCTCTTCCGTAACGCTATTATTAACAACTGCATTTTCTTCCGGTTCATCTGCAACGACAGTATTAACAATTGTATTTTCTTCCGTCAAAACTTCATTTTCTACATCACTTTTTACTACATTTTTTGCCATTTTCTTTTAATTCCCTTGCGTTATACCGCCGTATTTTTTTTACCCTATTCGGGGACTGTAAAGAAAAGGAGTAATTCTTTACAGTTTCGCCGCCACTTCCTCGGCTCATCAGCCCGATTATTAAGCTGTCTATGTATTGCGGGAGAGGAGGAAACCCGCCTACCAGTCAATTAAATAAAATCACTTCTTTTTTGCCTTTTCTTTACGATATACCTCTTTAAACTCTTGCTTTTGCAAATGTTCGCTATATTTATAAGCCGACTTCCCTCTATTAAAACCGCTTACAAATCCTTGATTATCGTCCTTTGTGCTATCAAAATAACTTGGATTTTTCTTTCTGAATTCCCTATCGAAAGAATTGCCGTAACGAGAAACATTTTCGCAATACTCAATACCTTTCAAAAAACTGCTGCTCTCTATTAAATTATCTAAATCCTTACCGCCAAAATTACCGCCCTGCTTACGCATTTTAGATTCAAGCATCTTTTCGCGGGTATAGTGATATTCCACCTTATTATCTAACGTATAATCTTTAATTTTTTTATCTTTTAACATACTTACTCCAAATCAAACTTACCGAAATTTTGACCATATTTAGAGCGAGAACGAGAAACAACCCTAGATCTAATTATTTCATCAACTGTCAAATCTTTTTTAGGTTTCTTGTATACTTTAAAATCAAAAATTTCACCGTTTGGCAGTTTGGCAGTTGCAACGACACCTGCGAGTCCGCGACTATAAACGTCTTTTTTCATCCGGCGAAGAGCTATATCTTTTGTATCAGCTTTAATAGTAACCCGCTCAACTTCTGTACTACCATGAACACCAGGAATATGTTTATCGTAAGTAACAAAGTACGGACTAAACATTTTGACAACCCTGTCTTTGGAATCGGATTTGTTTTTTAAATACTTTTTATCCATAATTACACCCCTATATTATTTTTTTAGTGTTTTACCACCTTTACCAACGCTACGCTTTTTGCTTATTAAAGCAATGTATTTGGGGCATCTGTCCGATAGGCAGGGAGTTCCGGTAAATCCAAAAATCCCATCAATAGCCGCTTTACAAAGCTTTTTACAATTACATATTTTTGTTGTGTCTATGTACATATTTTTGAAAATGTCCTCCGAGACGGCTCTACAAGTCTTTCATTAAGCCATTCGGCAGTTTCTAAGCCAGTATGACACGTTTTGTCTATTACTTCACCGGTATCAAAATTCGAACAAGTAACAACGTATCTGCTTTTATTTATACAATTAATAATACATATTTCCTTCGGCAGTCCCATTTTTGCAAACTTTGGTGTCGAACACTTCTCATGACTAAGAAGCGTGTAACACTTTTTTTTGCTATTTTTATTGCATTGTATATAAAACCTCTCTTTTATATCCGGTTCTAAAAGAAAATAAACATACACCCACGTATATTTTGGCTTTCCGTCCTTTCCGATTTCATCGCTCTCAACCATTAAAAGCATATATTCACCTCGATAATTCTAATTGTTTAAACAAGTTATTTGCTAAATCGTTATTGTTATGTAAACGAAGTTTTGAAACACTATTGTCGTAACTGGCAGTTGAAGTAGTCATGATTATAGTCATGAGTTTTTCGGAATAGAAACGTAACGCATGAATAATATTTTGCCAGTCCTCTAAATCTAATGTTATTTGCACTTTAGCTGTCATTTTTCAACACCAGCCTACCAAACGTAAACCGCTACAATATTACGGTTAGTAGAGCATTCAAGAACTGTTGTTATCAAGTAAACTTCCCGCTCATAATCTTCCAGATGAAGAATATCTCCATAATCTTCACGAGAAAAATGCTGAAAATAATCCTTAGGAAGAGCGTTTCTAATCGTAGTGTAACGCAAACTTCGTTTGCCGTGTTCTTTGACACAAACCCAAATACTTCCACAGCCGCTAATTTCAATTAATTCTTTAAGCTTCATTATTCATTTCCCCTTTTTCAATCCTTACTGGATATTTCCACATTTAAGGAACCCATCTCGTTCCAATTTCCGGCATAAATATAAACCGCCGTATGTGTTTCACTTGATATTAAAACTTGACCAATGAAAGGTTCTTCTATCTTAAAACCCAAGACCAAACACATACCCTTCAAAACATTTAACTCATTGTCTCGCCTTTCCCTACGGTAAACACTGCTTCTGAAAGTTTCACTTCCAATCTGAAAATACAAATACCGTCTAATAGTCTCTTCAATTATTTGTTTTTGCTTTTCATTCGCAAACACTGGCAGATACCCCGCATTCAGAATAAACGACATTTTCCCAACCAACACCGATATAGTTAAGGACTTCACCCCATCCCATATCGTACATCCAAAATCGCCATTCCTTTTCGTTATCTTCTCGAAGTCTATCGAACCGATGAGGGCGTTTCTCAATATGTATCCCGAACCCGCACATAGAGCAGCCTGTTCTTTGAGCGCGAGTAGTATATAGCGTTCCGTCCTCTTTTTCCTCAATCGTTCCGTAAATGGCAGGAACAGGAACCTTCAAATCTAACGCAAGTTGCAAAATGTCTTGACGGTTAAAAATAGCAAACGGCGCACTTCTAATAGTTGTTTTTCCATAATAATTACAGCCGTTTTTCATTAAAGCCTTTTCGCGCTGTCCACCTTCGGAAGCCATTAACCCCAAATATGGATAACTAATATTCGCTTTTGCCCAATCGTCACATGGTTTTTCCTTCATGTAATAACAACAATCATTGCTTACAGCGAAAGGAGCCGCTTTATAGTCCGTTCCGTATTTTTCATTCTCTGAACCGCCAAACAGATTTAGCCACTTTTGCGGCAACCTCATTCGGGTACCCTTGCGATAACCGCCCTGCTTACCACAGTCACCAGTCATAATCGCATTACGAACGGTAGCGTTTTTTTCGGTAGGATTTTGCAAAGCCTTTATTTTACCCGCTTTTTCTTTGCTAATAATCGGATAACCGCACTCTTTAATTACTTGCACTTTGGATTTGTATGGTTTTATCTGCTCTATTCCAAGTTGCCGATGCACTTCTTGAATACTTTTATCTTCCAGTGTCGAAACGCTTATTGCCTTAATATCCGGATCAACATATTTTTGTAAAAATAGAAATAATGTTAAACTGTCTAATCCGCCCACCGATACATGAACATTAGCGTTCCTGTTAATTGTTATTTCAGTGTGAAATTCTCTAGCTCGCACTATTGCATGAATTATTTTCGCCCCATACGGCAACGATTGCTTTTGCATAAACTCACTTATTGTCATTTTCTTTCCTCTCTCTTTTTTATTTAATATTTATTAAAATACTTTAAAGATAATTGTCCGACACCTTCGGATTCCGTCCATGCGTATACCGAAACGCCTTTATATGAAACAAGATAGCAGTCACTCATACAATAAGTTGTTTTGATAATCTCGCAATTTGAACGTATCTTGTTACATAATCCGCATACCATATCAACCGGAATAACCGTTCCGCAATCTAACTCAACAATATATTCCAGATTGCAAAACTTACATTTTGCTACTGCTCGATATGTTTTCATAACTAATCACCCTTTTACCCATCCCTTTTTTAAATTTGATTTTTTTGAATTTTTATGATATAATGTTATAATTATTTTTTTACTAAGGAGCTACATATGAATAATATCGAAGATGATGACAAGATACTTATGAATGTTTGCGAAAAATGCAAACAAAGGTTTTATCCATACGATACTAGCCACACTCTATGTCGCTCTTGCTATGCAGAGAAACGTAATTTAAAGATTTGCCCCGACTGCGGAAAGATGGTTCGCACCAAAGGATATACATATTGCGATGATTGTGGATTAAAACGATATCAAAAAGGCACTCTACCAAATCAATAAATTAAAAACATTTTGGATCACCACCACAAGAATCAGCCGGAATCTCACTGCAATAAGCGTTAAGACTTTCTATCATGTTTAATGCTTCATTTTCTGTTGCCCACACAAGAGTACCCGAAACGGTAATCGTATCATAAACACATTTTGAATCGACAGACAAAAGCCGGCAATCTATTGCACCGGTAAACACAGAAATATAAATATCCCTAATAAGATAGCGCGTAGAGCTAATTGATCTCTGAATTTTTATCTTATCGCCCGATAAAACACGAGTAATTTCAATTAAGTAAACTATCTGATCATACTCAAAACGTGTTGCAAGTTCTTCTTTGCTTAACATTAAGATCCCTTTCTCAAATGTTTCTTCTTTCTTCATTTTTTACCTCTCTTTTTTGAATTTTTATGATATAAAGAACAAAACCCGCTTACAAATCCCCCCTGCTAATAGGAACGTGTGAATGAAATAAATTGCAAAAAACTTGGAATAAGCTTTTAATTTTGTATACATCACAATGACTTAAATCGTCTCGCAATAACAAAGCAATAAGCTCTTCTTTAAGCAATTTCAAAATACTATCGATATTGCTCTCTTTTTTTGTTTCTTCAATTTCCATGTTTGCCATTTCCTTTCCCCTCTCTTTGTTTTGGTTTTAAATTACTAGACTAATATACTAGTCTTAAAAAATATTATAGGCTAGTATACTAGTCTTGTCAACTAAAATACTAGTCTTGTGTTAAAATATTTTTATGAAATTTAGCGAAATATTAAAAGAACTGAGAACAGATAGAAATCTAACACATAAGGAATTGGCAGAAAAAACAGGATACAGCAAAGCAATAATAGGCTTTTGGGAAAATGAAAAGAACCAACCAACAGCAGATGCTATAATAACATTATCAAAGTTTTTTGGAGTGTCAACAGATTACCTGCTCGGAATAGATGAATACGGAACAAAAACAAAACCAACCGAACCGCAAAAGATATGGCTAAGACCAGCCGCAAAGAGTGGACAAAAAATACTATTGCACGTTACCGAAGAGGAACGCCGCGAAATGTTCGAAGAATTGGAGAAAGGAACTGAACCCAATCCCGAAGAAATAATATAGCGATATTTATTTAGTTTTTGACATTAAGAATCCACCAGCTAAGCTGGTGGATTTTCTTGTGCGGGCATAGCCCTATTAGATTGGCAGCCCCTTAAGGGGCATGTTGATTCCGACACTTGCAATACCGTTACTTCTTGTTGAACGGATCCATGTATTCCTTGATACTTATTTGGTCTGTTATCATATCTTCTTTTTCTTGGTTGCGGATATACTCTGCTATCGCTTTCTCATTCCTGCCTACATTGCTACATAGAATCCCCTGCACCAGAAATGTCTCTGACCGTACTTATACTTTAGATTTGCATGGCGTTCAAACAGAATGAGCGCACTCTTGCCCTTTAGGAATCCTACGAAACTTGACACTGATAGTTTCGGCGGTATTTCTACATACATGTGTATGTGATCGGGGCAAGCATGCGCTTCTATAATCGTTACCCCCTTCCATTGACACAACTCTCGCAGTATCTTGCCTAAATCTGCTTTTAGTTTTCCGTATATTTCTTTTCTTCTGAATTTTGGTGCAAATACTATGTGGTACTTGCAGTTCCATTTTGTATGTGCTAGACTGTTATTATCCATTTTGGATTGCCCTCCTTTGCTTTAGTTGCTGGTGTCGGAACCATAACTTATTTTAGCAAAGGAGGGCCTTTTTGTCATTATGGAACGCTAAAGCTCTTTCTGGTACCACTAGCATAGCTAGTGGTTTAGGATACAAAATAAAAAAGTCCATACTAATCGCATGGACATTACATTGTATCAAAAATATAAAGATAGCAGAGATTTGGCATGGATTGTTTTAATCGAAAATAAAATAACAAACTTCCCTGTCGGTATTGGTAGTTTAATTGCAAAACATAATATCAAACTTATTCCTAGCGATAAAGCAAACCGTACATTAACAAAGTTAAAGCCGCTCAAAGAAAAAGAGACTTACTCTATTAAGCTTTACGGCAATTATTACATAATTTACAACAAGTCACCCGCAAACATTCTAAGATTTGCAACAGCGCATGAACTGGGACATATTTTATTAAACCATATCAAGGAAGAAAACACACTTACCCAAACAAGCCAATACGATGAAAATCAAGCCAATATTTTTGCAAGCCGCCTGCTCTCCCCTGCGATTATAGCCAAACACAATAATATAACCACAGCCGAACAGATAAGCAGCTTTTTTGGAATATCCCAAACAGCCGCCGAAATCAGAGCGAAAAGAATTAACGAATTACTTATAAGAAATAAATTTTTAACATCACCGCTAGAAAAAAAATATTACAAAATGTATTTAAAAACAAAAAAATAATATAACAAAGAGGATTACAAAGTGGCAAAAAAAAATTGTGTAAAAAAGCAATGTACCCAATACGGAGAAGAAATATATATAAGAACAAAAAACATACAGGCCACAGAAGAATTAGCACTTAATGAATCTATACTATGCAGAAGTTGTAATTATTTGAATAGGGAAAGTAAAAGCTGTACATGTGAAAATGTTTTTAAAGAATATTTTATCGGAGACAAAATCGAGGGATGGTCAGATGATTATGGAACAATCGAAAAAATTGTTGACGATAGAGTTATTGTCGTATTTGATAAGCATGGAATTAAGGATTATGCATTTGTATCTTTATGTAATTTTACAAATATATCAGAAAAAGCACGAGAAATAGAATACGAAATTGATATGAGAATAAAAAAGGGTGAATTATCAAGAACAAATATTGCAGATAAAAATAACACTAACACATCGACATCAATCAAAAAAGAAAAAGACAATGAAATCGATATAAGAAAAAAGATGGAATATCTAAAAGCAATAATTCTTTAAAATAAAAAAAGGACGGTATACTAACCGTCCAAAAATTTTATAAATAATTTTCTAATTTGCCTTTTAAATAATCAACAGACATATTATCATTACGCTTAATATGTATCAATTTCAATCCCGAATCTTCTGCGATTTTATCGACCTTTTTATCGCGCTCAATTCTATCTGGAAGGTCATGAGTTGAATCGTCATATTCAATACACAATACAACTTCATAAGTATCACGCCGTATTATGCAAAAGTCTAGGTCACGATTAAGTTCTGGAGACCACTTCCATTTTTCCGTACCTCTTTCTACTAATTGACGCAAAGAAGTTTGACAATTGATATCATACTTGGTTAAATCAATAACCTTATCAAGTTTATTCTTAAAAAGCAATTCAGCCTCAGATAAAACATTTGTCTTTTTTATATAAGCCCTATTGTCATCTTTAGGCAAAGGCAACTCACAAATGCATTTTTCCCGTCGGTCACGCCAACGACCGCATTTTTTACACTGAATAATTTTAAAAGTACAGATACATGTACCTACAGAGTAATACCAATTACCGCAATCATCACACTCAGTAATTGTATTATTTTCTTTCAATTTGTTAAAGCAAGATTTACAAAACATAAAACCCTTTTGGGTAGAACAACCACACTCAAAACAACCCATGTCATAACACCTCATTTTGATATGGTAAATAATACCAAAAATAAGTAAATTTGTCAAACAATACAATATTATAAATTATTTCAATAATCCGCTTAATAAAAACAAATATAAATTCAATCCAATTATATTTATTATTTGTAGCAAATCCTATTAATTGCTATATTTTGCTTGACTTTTACCCAAATATATAATACTATAATAGCAGGAGGTATTATTTTATGGCACAAGTTAACATTAGAATAGAAGATAATCTAAAAGAACAAGGAGAACAGTTGTTCAATTCGTTGGGCATGAACTTCTCAACAGCCGTTAGTATATTTATAAGCCAAGCCGTTCGTGAAGGTGGTTTGCCATTCTCTGTCACAACCAAAACAGACCCTTTTTATGGCAAATCTAACATGACCACCTTACAGCAATCATTAAAAGAAGCTAACGAAGGTAAATTAACTTCTCATGATATTATCGAGGATTAACGAATGGAAAAACTTTGGACAGATAAAGCATGGGACGATTACCTATACTGGCAAACACAAGATAAAAAAACTCTCAAAAAGGTTAACGAACTAGTAAAGGACATTGAGCGCAACGGATACCAAGGATTAGGCAAACCCGAACCACTCAAAGACGATTTCACAGGATACTGGTCAAGACGCATTGATGATGTAAACAGAATCGTATACCAAATACAAGACGGCAAGATAATCATAATTCAATGTAAAGGGCATTACAACGATTAAACGACCTAATAAATGAAAAAGACGGGGCAAGCACCAAGCACCGTCTTTTTTAATACCATATTACCAAAACTAAAGCTTAACTCCCCTATTAAAGAGTATTTGAACCCAAGTAATTCCCCTACTCTTATATTCCCCAAATCGAGCAAACATACCCGAAATAAGAATATGTGACTGTTTTGTGAAATAGTCAAATGAAAGCTGTCTTTTGCGAAGTGTTGAGGCACTCCCTATTTTTTTATAAATATTCTTTTTACTTCATGCAAATAATAATTTTATGTTAAACATTACAAAACAATATTTTTTATTATACATTGTAGGCATGTCTTTGATACTGATTATTAGAAAAATTTATAAATGATTTCATAATAAAATTTTTACGATTACTTATACTATTAAATATGATAGAAGATGATAAAATTTATAGTGAATTTGCAGAAAGCCATCATTTGCCTAAAAATATCAGTTTGGAAGAATTGGAAGAACTCATTGAACAAGAAGCCAGACAAGAGGAATCGGATAATATTATTCTTGCAGAAGATAAAAGAATCCCCGATTAAGCCTTTTATTCCAGGAGCAAAAATGCCCAGCTTGCAATGGGCATTTTTAATGGCATTTTTGCGAAACCTACAAAGGTTAATAATACCATTTATTTTATGACAATTTCATCAATCAAATCAATATTCTTAATTTCCCAATCCTCTTTATAAATAGATTTTTTATGAATATTAAAGGCGTGTCCTTGCTTTGCGAAGTGTTATAATTCCCTATTTTATAAATAATTTTATTCCTACAAGTAAATAATAATATTATGTTAAATATTATAAAACAATATTTTTTAATATACATACTAGGTATGTCTTTGCTGCTAATTATATTGCATTTTACTGGAGTTGCATTAAAACTGTATAAAAAAACAAAATGCTTTGATATCATTGTACATTTTTTAAGCGGATGCCTATTATTTACCCCACTTGGATTTTGGCTTGCGTATAAATGTCCAAACCAACCGCTATGGATAGCAACACTGTTTGCCTTTTGTTTTGGAGGTTCAATAAGCGCACTTTGGGAAATTATTGAATTTACTATAGATTCTATTTTAAAAAGCAATTTGCAACAATGGAAAGATAACACAAAATTTTCTATACGAGGTTCTGGTGTAATAGACATTATGGGAGATATTATTGCAAATTTCTCAGGATCACTAATTGCCTGCTTGATAATAATGTTGCTAATACTTTTCATTTAACTATTAAATATTAATATATTTTTTAAATTATCTATAACAAATATAAAAAAACAAAAATTTTGCGGGTTTTAGCTTCGCAAAAATTACGGTGATGAGTTAGTCATCGCCGTAATTTTCCGTATTTTTCGCAAAAAATTTACTATGAAAAATAGAAACAATTTATTTAGCTTGCTGTATATCCGCACTTATATTTTTTTGTTCTTCTTTACTTATGCCTCTACGGATATTCTTGTTGCCTGCCTGCCCTGTTTTTTAATTTTTGCTTTTCTGGCGCATTCATCCTTACCCAAAAACCACATGATTGCACCGCCTTGAGGTACGAACCTAACATCGCTTACCGAAACAATCGTCTCAAAGCAGTTGAGAGCTGCTAAAAGTCTTTGCATCATACAGTAATTTCGCTTAGAGTAAACAAGTCCGTCAAAATTAAAATAAATCTTTGCGCTGTCCGCTCTAAGAAGTGTAGCTAATTTGACAGCCTTTAGCGTTATCGGACATAATTTGTTCAATCTCTTGTTGAGTTTTACATTTAATCCTGTTCTTGCCAAAAATGTCTTTGCCTCCTCTAACTTTAATGGCCGCCTTAATTCAAGCGACTTAGTATAGGATAAATATTCCCATACCGTAAAATCGGCAAATGGTGCCTTGCCAACAATAAAATAATATTTGCTGCCCTTTCCGTAACTGGCAAGAACCTCGTCATTATCAAGATAAATACCGTCTTTATTTTCTATAAGTTTTCTTCTTTTTTCGGCGGGATTGCCGAGATAATAAACAGCCATAAAACAAAAATACTCCTTCTCCAGAGTATTTTTGACACTTTATAGATATTTTAAACCTATAATTACCGCTAATTTTAATAATAGGTTATTCTCGTTCGTTTTTAATATTTTTTAGATACTCGGCGGCTCTTTTTTTATTCTTTTGTGTGTGAAACCCTTCTATAGTCTTTATCGAAAAACATTCTTGTCCGTCACGCGAAATGCTAAAACCGTATAGAATTTTTTTGATTTCCTTTAACTGAATTGCGATATCTATAAGATAATCATTAATTTCTTCTCTCGATAATTTGATTATCAATAGCGACTTTGTAATAAGGGTAGCTTTTTCTATGTTATTAATAATTCCCTCGACTTCGTAAAGTTCCTCGCTTTCAAGCATTTCATAATAAAACTTCATTTTTGCGAACATTTTTAGTAAAATTTTGAGTTTGTCGTTTCCAAATGAAAATGATTTTTGCGATTCGTCTATAAAATCAATACTTTCAAGCAAAGTACCGTACAGTTTAGCAAAGTAATTCTTTACAACACTGCGTGGTTTGATAGCAATACCGGTAAATATTATTAAAAGCACAGTCAACAGAGGAACTGCAATGTAAGAAAACAACGGATAGTTTACTATAAATTCTCTCATCTATTCCCTTCCTCAGCCGCTATTTTGTCTTGCTTTGCATTATTTTGATTTACAAAAGAGCAATTTAAGCCGCATGGCAAGTCACCATTGATTTGCAATTCCGTATAACCATGCGGAATTGCGATACCGTTTGCTATTAGTGAGTGGTAAATCTTTTCGTTAATATCCCAATAAACCGGCCAATAATCCTGATTGTTTACCCATGCGCGTCCGGAAAACTCCAAGTTATTCTTAAATCCAGTCAAAACAACATAAGGTTCCGGATTTGCCATAGTTAACTCTTGTTTAACAAGCTCATCGAGAATAATTTGTTTTACCTTTTTCGCATCACTGTTAAAGTGAACACTTACCAAAAACTCCAATCTTCGTGTAGGTCGAGCCGAATAGTTAACAATACTGTTTGATATGATTTTAGAGTTAGGAAGTGTAATTTTTCGGTTATCGGGAGTCAACAACTCCACCGTTATCATACGAATGGCTTTTACCGTACCCATCTCACCGTTTACTTCAATAAAATCTCCCATTTTAAAAGGCTTTGTAGAAACGATAAGTACGCCGTTTGCGATATTTGATATGCTGTCTTGAAGAGCAAGTCCGATAGCAAGCCCTGCCGCCCCTAGTGCAGTAACCAGAGGAGTCATAGAGACGCCTGCAATGGAAGCTAAAACAAAAACCAGCACAAGATATAACAAAAAACGAATAATTGATAGCATAAAGCCGCAGAGAGTTTTACTCTTTGCGGCTTTAAATATAATTTTTCGTAGTAATCTGCAAATAATTCTAACAATGATAATTCCAAAAAGAAGTGTCGCAAAAAAACCTACTATAAGCCAAGCAGACCCTGTAAAAAAATTTTCAATGTCATTTAAAAATGCTGTCATCAGTTAGCCTTCATTTTTTATTATTTTATCTACACATAGTGCGCCTGCAGCACAAGCTGAAACGATTTGCTTTTGGCTACCATAAACTACATCACCAGCTGCATAAATGTTTTTCAATCTAGTATTTGTTCCGCCTGAGGTAATAATGAATTTTTTACCTCTTATTCTTAGACCAGAGGCGATTTCACCTATCGGCTGACTACCCAAAGCAACAAATAATCCCGAAACACTAATCAAACTCTTGGTCTTTGTATTTTTGTCGAATATTTCAGCTTTCTCAAGAGAATCTTCTCCCTCAAGACCGACAACGAAATGAGTACTAAGCTGAATAATGTTCGAAGTCTTGTTGAGTTTTTCAAGCGATTTTTCGTCCGAAACAAGCTTTCCGTTATAGATCAGATATACCTTAGCACAAAGATTAGATAGATAAATTGCATCCTCGACAGCAGTATAACCGTTACCAGCAACAGCGACATCCTTGCCCTTATAAAAATTACCGTCACAGGTTGCGCAATAGCTAACGCCTCTTCCGATATAATTCTCTTCAAAGCCTAATTTAGAGCGTGTTATGCCCATAGCAAGTATAACCGCGCGCGCCGCATATTCCTCGGTATTTGTGTAAATAGAAATAATATCATCATCTCTTGATACGCTTGTAACAAAGTCCCGGATAATTTCTGCGCCAAAACTCTGCGCTTGATTAAGCATAGTATCTGCAAGCTCCGCGCCGGTTACACCCTTTGCACCCGGATAATTCTCGACAATATCTATATCAAGCAGTCTGCCGCCAATTTTGTCGCCCTCAAAAACAATAACACTTCTTCCGCTCCTGCCCGCATATAGCGCCGCAGTAAGTCCTGCCGGGCCTCCACCAACTATCGCAACGTCATAAATTTTCATATAATGCCTCCATTTTATATTTATTAAAATCTTTTTATTTTAGGAGCAAAAATGCTTGCTAGCAGGGACATTTTTGCTGGCATGACAAAGGTTTATATCCGTTATTTATCTGTTTTTGCGTCTAGTTTCTCGCCATCCGTATTTTTACGGGTTTTCGTCCCTTTGAAGCTAAAACTGCCTTTTACGCCCGATATTTTAGTTTTTTGAGGCTTTGACGGCGGAAGAGAAGAAAAGCCTCTGCCGATAACCTCACTGGCAGAAAGAACATATGCAAATGATTCAGGATATGATTTAAGCAGCTTATATAAATCGGGCAACTGGCGCTTTCTGATTACGCTTACCAACATATATTTTTGCACATGAGAATACATTCCCACAGCGCTGACGACAGTGACACCTCTTGCTAATTTTTCCAAAATCTCTTTGGCTAATTCATTCGGTCTGTCGGTAATTATTTCCACCTTTATTGCTGCCTTGAATCCCGAAAGAATTAAGTCGCTAACCTTAGAGTAGCAAACAACCTGAATAAGCGCAAGTAAAACCGCCGCAAGACCATTGTCGTAAACAAAAAAGGAAACCAAAATCACTGAAGAATCCATAATTGATATAAGGGATGAAACGTTGTAATGTGGTGCTTTTCGCTGAATTAATCCACCAATAACCTCCGTTCCTCCATTCGATGAGTCCGCCTTAATTACCATTGCAAGACCAATGCCCGAAAACACACCGCCCGCTATTGCTGCCAGTATGGTTTGGTTACCAACGTTTAGCTTTTCCTTCATGTCAATGCCATAATTATCAAACATCATTGTGTCAAAGGATACCAAAAGTACAAGGAAGGCAGAACTTAACATCAAGCCTATCATTGTTTTAAAAGCATATCGCTTGGAAAAAGCGAAAAAGGACAATAAAATAAGCGGGGCATTGAGAATAATCAAAACATAACCCGTATAATCAAGCCAATTAAGCTTATACGAAAGCATAGTAGCGATGCCAGTAACCCCGCCAGGCGCAAAGTTATATGGAAGCACAAAATAATGAATACCAATCGCACGGATGATATTGCAAATCAAAATTAAAGCATAAGATTTAATTTCAGTTTTAACTTTAGGCGAAAACCCTTTCTTAGCAGGTGCAGGTTGATTTTGATTGACCATTTTCGTTAAATCATTCTTCTTTTTTTTCATATTAGTATTTTATAATACTTTTGTACAAAAATCAACTGTTACAGAAACAATGAATAAATATTTTTACATATTACTGTAATTTCACAAAATAAAATGAGAATCGGCGTTCTTAAACGCCAAAATCAGTCTAAACTCCTTAAGTGCACAAATCTCACATACCTCAATATTATAATATTTGTCTTAATAAGAATCCACCAGCTAAGTGAAGTGCACCCTATAAGGTAGGTATTAGAAAGAAGCCACCATTTGGAATTGCTGTTATTATTATCTCTTACAGGCTAGCCTGTAAGAGATAATTTCCTAAATTCTGCCGGCGTCATTTTATATTTTAATTGTATACGGCAATTATTGTAAAAGTCAATGTAATCCTCTATTACTTCTTTTGCTTGTTCAATTGTTTCAAGCTTTTCAAGATATATGCATTCAGTTTTGAGTGTCCCGAAGAAGCTTTCACTAGGAGCATTATCCAAAGGTGTTCCGCCTCTTGACATTGATGGGATTAAATTATTAGTTTTAAGGATATTTTGGTATTCTATGCTTTGGTATTGAAACCCTCTGTCGCTATGTAATATTCCGCTTTTAATGTTCTCTTTTTTAGTGCATCTTTTACCGTATTCATTACTAAATTATTATTCATAAGCACAGACATTCTGTAGGAAACTATGTATCCGTCATAACAATCTCTAATGGCGGATATATACAGCATTCGCTCTTTTGTTTTTATGTAGCTTATATCAGTACACCATTTTTCATTAGGTTTCAAGACTTGAAATTCACGGTTTAGTATGTTTTCATCGCGGTATATTGTTTCAGCACGCCTGTATAAATATTTACGCCGTATTACACTTAAAAGATTGTATTTGTTCATTATCCTAAGCACTTTTTTGTTATTGGCTACTAACCCATGTTGCTTCAGCAGGGCAAGCTTTATTCGCCTATAACCGTATGTCTGTTTCGTTTTTGCTTGCACCTCTTTTATTAGTTCATAAAGAAACAAATCCTTATCCAGTTCCTCAATACTTTTTAACCATTTATAATAGCTGCTTTGTGGTATTTGCAAGATCTGAAGCATTAGCTTAACGCAATATTTGTTTTTTAGAGCGTATACCGCTCTATACTGAGCCTTGCGTAATTTCACCACCTTAGCTCGTCTTGGACTTTTTTTAATAATTCTATCTCTAATTCTAATTGCTTGATTTTTTCTTTGTCAGTCTTATTCTTTACTTTAGCCGCTCGTGCTTTCTTCGGCTTTTGTGGAATCCCATACTTTTTATACCAAGCCGACCAACGCTTTAGCTGCCGCACATCTATCAAAAAAAGCCTCCTATGTTTTTATTTTACCATAGGTGGCTTCTTTTCCTTCTCTACTTTCTTGGATGCTGTTCACTCAGCCGGTGGTTTAGTTATCACATACAAACTTTTCAAAATATTCGATTTTGAAAAGTGGGTCTAGGACTTGCCCTGAGGTTTAATACTAAGTAGCGATAAATTGCACATTCAAAGGCAAATAGATTTTTGTGGATAAAATGCGCTACAGGCGAGCATTTTAGTTCGGTT
Source organism: Holotrichia oblita (assembly GCA_023690525.1). Taxonomy (NCBI): domain Eukaryota; kingdom Metazoa; phylum Arthropoda; class Insecta; order Coleoptera; family Scarabaeidae; genus Holotrichia; species Holotrichia oblita. The sequence continues at coordinate 107,697 of JALQSN010000122.1, read as the reverse complement.
TAGACCAAAATGATTTCGCCGACTATTTGCAATTTATTGTGAATTAGTATTATACCCTTTGTTTTTCTCATGAATTTTTATCACTTCAAGAGACGGTAGTACTAAATATTTGTTACGAACGTTAAAAAATATGCTGTGCTTGCGTAAAAAATGTAGTAAATGTGGACGCAAAAAAACCGTAACTATAACCAAGAGATTGCCTGCGTTCTATGACTAGAAAATATTTTCTAGTCATTTTTGATGTTCCTGTTTAGTTTTCTACCATTTGATTGGAGTGACGCCATCCGCGTCAAAATGCCAGTAGTTGCCGCTTGTAGCCGGACGGGATTCGGAATAATAAAATTTTGCTGCGCTCAAAAATTCTGAGCCCAGGTAAGATTTTTCGATAGCGTTCCATTCCGATAAATTGCTACCTCCGTAATAAATGGTTTCAAGAGATTCACAACCAGAAAATGCCGAATTACCGATATAAGTAACGCCAGAAGGAATTACTACGCTTTTTAGCGAGGTACAGTCCACAAAAGTAGAGCCTGCAATTTCTTTAAGTCCTTGCGGAAGAGTTATGGTTGTCAAAGACGTACAATCATTGAATGAATTTACCTCAATTCTTTCAAGTCCGCTTGGCAATTTTACATAGGTAAGCGAAATGCAGCCCGCAAAACTAACGCCCATGCTTGTCACACTATCGGAAATGATAACACTTTTCAAATTGACGCAATCATCAAATACGCCATGGTCTATAGATGTAACACTGTCAGGGATGATAATACTTGTAAGTCCTGTGCTTGCAAAAGCACACCAATCTATAAATTCAACAGTGTCGGGAATTGTTATGCTTATAAGGTTATAGCAAGCTTCGAAAGTATTTGCTTCTATAACAGTTATGCCGTAAGGAATATTAATATTTGTTAATCTGACACAATTCCAAAAAGCCGCCTTGCCTATAGATTGGACAGTGTCGGGAATTATCACGGTTTTAAGGTTATGGCACTGAAGAAAAGCATGTTTGTCAATAAATTCTACTCCATAAGGAATTTTTATGCTTGTCAACCACTCGCAACCGGAAAAAGCGCTGTCTCCTATGCCTTTAACGTAATCCGGAATAATGCCCGTTCTACAACTGAAAACCAAAACATTATCGGCTTTTCTTATCACACAATTATTGTCTGCAAAAAGAGTTTCGTTGTTTTCGGACACCTTAATGGACGTAATACTACTGCAATTGTCAAAAGCTGAACCTATCTCGGTTACTCCAGCAGGAATTGTCACTGATTCTATTAAAGTATTGCCGTAAAAAGACTGAACGCCTAAGTCTGTGATACTGTCCGGTATATTTACGCTTGTGATATTAGCGTATTCTCCCAAAATATTCAAGTTGCTAAAGGCACGTATATCTATAGCTGTAACAGGTTTACCGTCATATTCTGGCGAAATTACGATACGCCCAGTAAGATCTGCAGTACCCTTTGACACTTTGTATTCTGCTCCGCCTTTGATTGGCGCGTAGCTTAGTCCCTTGGTAGCTTCTTCCCCCTCAGTCCATGCAGCATAGAGGATAATATCCTCTATTACAATATCGCTGTCGAAATCCCATTTTGTAGTAAGCCCGGCGTCTTTGTACCAACCCGCAAAGGTATAGTTATCCTTATATGGTAGCAGTGAATCTGTTAGTTTACTACCTTTTCTTGCGGTTCTTGCCGAAATTACATTGCCGCCGTTACTCTCAAATGTTATATTTGCTTGAGTGAGCCAGCCGTAATTAACTGTTATATTGCCGCCGCTATTTTCCATCCATTTGTTAGACCACGACAATGTTTGTGATTGGTCAGCATCGACATAAATAATTAAATCCTTTTCTCTCGTTTGTCCGCTAATTGCAAAAACACCCTCTCCAACGCTAGTTACGCTTGGCGGAATAATAAACTTTTTTAACCTCGGACAAAGTGCAAAAGCATTGTTTCCTATATGCGTTGTATCAGATAAATCTATTCCTTCAAGATTCTTGCAACTATAGAAGGCTGCAGGCTGTATAACCTTAACCGTAGCAGGTAAAACAACATTTTCCAGGCTAATGCAATCCGAAAAGGACAAAATTCTTGTAACTAATTTACCTTTATAAACAGGCGGCAAATTTAGCGTTTGAATGGATGAACGACTTTCACTGCCTATGCTGACAACATATTCATTCCTGCCGCTGACAGGAACTGTAGCTGCAAATTCTTCTATGGTTATAAAGGACATATCGTCATAACTCGTGTACGCACTATTGTATATAATATTTGAATTTGGTCCGACACCCAAATTTTGTATCCATCCTGCAGCGCTAGCCTCGTTTCCTTCAATATGAATATTTAGAGGGTAATTTCTGTCATAGTCATAATATCTAAACATAAAACGTTCTACCGAAGTTAATGATGACGGTAGAAAGATATTCTCTAATTTACCGCAGTACCCAAAGGCGTAGTAGCCAACAGATTTAACCTTAGGCATATATATAGTTCTTAAATTATCACAACCCCAAAATGCACTGTTTTCAATTTCTGTAACTGTTTCGGGCAAAATAATCACTTTTAGGTTATAAAGATCGCTAAAAGCATCAGATTCTATTTTTGTTACCGTGTATTCAATACCGTTTATTGTAGCCGTTTCGGGTATATTAAATGTCTCGACTTCATTGATCCCGTCTAAATTCCAATTTGATGTAACACTGCAAGTCGTGTCTGAAATCGGAGTGAATAAAAGCAGATTCTGTGATTTGACCCATTTTGCATAAAGAACAGTGTCTGAAAGCACTACGTCGGTATCAAAAAACCATTGGATTGTAAGCGACCTATCTATATACCATCCCGCAAAAGTATAGTAATTTTTGTACGGAGAGGGCGGTTCGTTTAACTTTTGACCTTTTACCAGATTTGAAAGAGGAAAAACTTCCGTACCGCCGTTACTGTTAAAGGTAACAGTATATTTTGCAAATACACCGTTTGCTAAATCGTCCAGCCATTGCTCTTCGCTGCCGTTATAATCGGAATTATGTTTTTTGTACAGCTCGTATGCGCTTAGACCGCTTTCTTGATCACCGGAATCCTTTAACCAATTAAAAAAATCGGTTTCTGTTCCCGTATTCCCTTTTTGCAGCCAAATTTCATAAGCAGATTTGCCATCCTTACCTTCAGTTCCTTTAAGCCAATCCAAAAAATCGGCTTCCGATCCCGAATGTCCCTCGTCCAGCCAGATTTGATATGCCGATTTACCATTTTGTCCGCCATTAACATTATTACACGCGGTAAAGCTAAACATCATAACCGCTGCCATAATTATCGAAAATATCATGTAGATTGTTCTTTTCATCCTGTTCTCCCTGTAAAAAATTTATTAGCTTATATTCGCTTATATGTATTTAAAATTTCTTAGCAAGAATTAAAAAAATTATAGCTTTACTTGCGTATATGTATAAGTTTTTTAATGCCTTAAATCTGCGCCGCTCTAATATTTAAATTTGAACGTTCAGACTGTTTTTTATTTGAAGTATCTTACGCCTGACACAAATATATTCATGTCACTTGGAGACGGTACATTCTTAAAGAGATTTTGTCCACTACGCTCAGAATGCCCCATCTTGCCAAATACTCTGCCGTCTGGGCTAAAGATACCCTCGATTGCCTCCAGTGAGCCGTTTGGATTATATGGAAACTGCATAGTTTCGTTGCCGGCTAAGTCTACATATCTTGTCGCAATTTGACCGTTTGCAATTAGATTTCTTAGCTCTTTGTCGGTGGCTACGAATTTACCCTCGCCGTGCGATACCGCTACGCTGTAAATTTCGCCCGCCTTTACACCCGACATCCACGGCGACATTGTACTAATAACTTTAATGTACGCCATTTGCGAAACGTGCCTTGATATTTCGTTAAAAGTAAGGGTTGCCGACTCCTTGTTCATAGGCGCTATTCTGCCATTCGGTAGTAATCCTAATTTTACAAGGGCTTGGAAGCCGTTGCAAATACCGATAATTAGACCATCCTTGTTATAAAGCATATCGTGAACGGCATTCGATAAGATGTCATTTCTAAAGGTAGTAGCTATAAACTTACCGCTGCCGTCCGGCTCGTCGCCGCCGCTAAAGCCGCCAGGAAAGGCAATTATATTGCTATTTTTTATACGCTTTTCAAGTTCTCTGACCGACTCTGCTATATCGTTTGGTTTAAGGTTTTTGACAACGAAAATATCAGTCTCCGCCCCTGCCTCAATAAACTTCTTCGCCGTATCCAATTCACAGTTTGTGCCGGGAAAGGCAGGTATAAGAACTCTGGGCTTTGCCACCTTATTTTTTGCAAAAATTATTCTCTTATCATAGTAATTGATTTTGCCGACTGTTCCTTTAGTCTCTAATTCGGTCGGAAAAACCTTATCGAATACGCCGCGAAATCCAGCTATCGCCTCCGCATTAGTAATCGTCTGTCCGTCAAAATCGAATGAGCCGCTGTCGGTCGTTTCTCCTAAATATTCTAAGCCTCCGGTAAATTCACCGTCGGTAGTCGACAAAATTATGTCTCCGATTTGCGGCGTGAACATGTCCTTGTTTTGAGAGGCAAAATCAAAGCCGAGACCGTTGCCGATACATGATTTGATAATAGCCGTAGCCGCGCCGCCCTGTAGCGCAATGGTTGCAAATTCGATCTGCTTTTTCTCGATACGCTCGCTTAACTCCCTTAGGAATACCGCTGCCTTACTTAGATTCGGCATACCGTATTCATCACGAGGAACGGAATACCTATAAAACTTTTGCCCCGCTTTTTCGGCGGTATTTGAAATAACGTTACCGGCTGCGGCGATACCAAGCGCAAAGGAAATAAGTGTGGGCGGTACGTCTATATTCTCGAAACTGCCGCTCATGGAATCCTTGCCGCCAATCGCGCCTAGCCCTAATTCTAGTTGAGCGGTAAGCGCACCGAGCAGTGCCGAGGTAGGCTTGCCCCACCTTGCTGGTTCTTTTCGTAGTTTTTCAAAATACTCTTGAAAGGAAAGATATATGCTGTCGTATTTTGCACCTGTGATAACCGCCTTTGTTACCGATTCTAATACCGAATAAACCGCGCCGATAAAGCATGACTCGTTCATGAGATCCGGATTATAGCCGAATGACGCTACGGTAGCCGTTGCAGCGCCCATGACAGGTAATTTTGCCACCATGGCAATCGAAGGCGTAAGCTGATACTTGCCTCCAAGCGGCATAAGCACCGTTCCCGCTCCGATAGTAGAGTCAAATAACTCTGTCAATCCTTTTTGTGAGCATACGGACGGACTTGAAAGCAAATCTAAAAGCAGTCCCTTATAATCTTTTTTATTATACAGTTGTGCCCCTCTTTCCGATAACGAAGTTAAATAGCCGGTCTTTTTATCGGCAATACACGCACTTGTTGACTGTCTGACACCGTTTGTATCGAGGAATTTACGTGATAGATTTACAACATCATTACCGTTATGACGCATAATTATTCTGCCGTTGTCCGTAACTTTTGCTACTCTTGTTACTGCTACATTTTCGCCGGCGCACAGCTTTTCGATAACGCTAAGATCGGCCTCTCTTACGACAACAGCCATGCGCTCCTGTGATTCGGAGATAGCAAGCTCAGTCGCACCGAGGCCATGATATTTTTTCGGTATGGTGTCAAGTTCAATTTGCAGTGAATCAGCAAGTTCGCCTATCGCAACACTCACACCGCCTGCTCCAAAATCGTTACATCTTTTTACCAGTTTAGAGAAATGAGGATTTTTAAAAAGTCTTTGTAATTTACGTTCGGTAAGCGGATTGCCCTTTTGCACTTCCGCGCCGCATTTTTCTATTGAACCTACATCGTGCGCCTTGCTCGAACCGGTCGCACCACCACAACCGTCCCTGCCTGTTTCGCCGCCGATAAGAAGTATTATGTCACTGCTTACGGGGCGTTCTCTGACTACATTTTCCTTCTTTGCCGCAGCAACGACAAAGCCAACTTCCATCCTCTTTGCCCTGAATCCTTGGTGAATAAATTCATGAACAAGTCCGGTAGCAAGTCCTATTTGATTGCCGTATGAGGAGAATCCTGCAGCAGCCGACAAAGAAATAACACGCTGAGGTAATTTGCCCTTTAGTCCAGCCGACAGCGGCTCGCCAATATCACCCGCACCTGAAACTCTCATTGCCTGATAGACATACGCCCTACCACTGAGAGGATCTCTTATCGCGCCGCCAAGACAAGTAGCCGCACCGCCGTAAGGCTCGATTTCGGTAGGATGATTGTGGGTTTCATTTTTGAACATTACCAGCCAATCCTCTTTCCTTCCGTCAATATCCGCGCTTACATTGATGGAACAAGCGTTGATTTCTTCTGATTCGTCGAGGTTCTTTAGCCTGCCTTGTGCTTTAAGCTCCTTGACACCGATTGTCGCAATATCCATAAGACACGGACATTTGTCTGCCCTCTTGGAATTAAATTTATCAAATAATTGACTGTAAATGTTCAGTGCACTGTGTATATGGGGGTTGTCCGATTTAATGTCTATGCTATCCAATTTTGTAAAAAAGGTAGTGTGGCGGCAATGGTCTGACCAATAGGTGTCAATAACCTTTAGCTCGGTTTCAGTCGGGTCGCGTTTTTCGGCTATAAAATAGTCTCGGACAAAGAATAAATCTTCCACGCTCATCGCAAAACCTTTCGTATGATGGTAGGCAATAACATCCTTTTCGGATAAATTCCTAAAGCCTTGAATAAAATTGACTTCCTCAGGAACATCAACCTCCTCAGAAAGATCGGCAGGCTTTTCTTCGCCGCATATCCTACACTCAACCGGATTGATAAGCAGCTTCTTTATCTTTTCGATGCCGCTTTCGTCCACATTTTTTACAGCATAAATGCTCGCACATCTGACAACAGGTTTTGCCCCCATTGTAAGTAGCTGAACGCACTGCGCCGCGCTATCCGCCCTCTGATCGTATTGTCCGGGCAAAAACTCTATGCCGATTTGCGTATAACCCACTAACTTAGGAAGATTTTCGTAATACACAAAATCCACAGGCGGCTCGCTGAAAATAGTATTTGCCGCAATCTTTAATTCATCCTTTGTTATCCCCTCAATATCATAGCGGATAAAAAATCTGATTTTGGAATTCAATCCCAAAATATCCCGTATCTTTCCCTCTGTTTTCTTAGAATAAACGTCGTAATCGGGTTTCTTTTCCGTAAATAATCTGTATACCGCCATTCTATCTTCCTCCAAAAAATAGGTAAAAAATTATCAAAAAATTTAATTGAATTACTTGTAATTATATTCTCTTACTTGGGTAAAAACGGCAACCCTCCTGCAATCTTGCATTTTTCATCCCGTCAGCGTTGTTGTCAAACCTCAAGAATGGAATTTTTTTAACGATGAATGGATAAAACATTCATCAAACATGTCGCATTACCAAGCGAAGATCAACTATATTCCTTTGCAAATATCTTTGCGGTAAAACATCCCATCAAACGTTATTTGTTCTATCGTCTTATAGGCGGTTTCCCTTGCCTCGGCATGAGTACATCCTTTTGCCGAAATTCCAAGCACCCTGCCGCCGCTTGTAAAATATTTACCGCTATCTAGCTTTGTTCCTGCGTGAAAAATCATTGCACCGTTTTCGGAAAAAGGGTCGCCGCTAAAGCTGATCAGTTTTCCCTTTTCATAAGAAAGAGGATAGCCGCCGCTTGCCGCTACTACGCATACGCACGCACCGCTTTGCCACTTGATATTAAGCTCTTTAAGATTGCCGTCTATAACGGCCTCAAAAATATCATAAAGGTCGCTATCCAGCATAGGCAATATAACCTGCGTTTCAGGGTCACCAAACCTCGCATTGTATTCAATAACCTTGATATCGCCGCCGCAAACCATAAGCTCAAAATACAGCACGCCCTTAAATGTCCTGCACTCCGCTCTAAGAGCCCTAACTGTAGGCAGCATAATATCATCGTAAGCTTTTTTTTGTAAACCAGCATCGAATTTTGGCACCGGGCAGATGCAGCCCATACCTCCCGTATTGAGCCCTTGATTGCCGTCGAAAGCACGTTTGTAATCGCTTGCAGGAAGCGCCGAACAGATTGTATCACCGTCTACAAAAGCTAAAAACGAAACCTCGTAGCCATTTAAATATTCTTCAATAACAATCCGGTCGCCAACCTTGCCAAAACTTTTGTCAAGCATAATTTCACGTACAGCAGTAATCGCCGATTGATGATCTTTACAGATAATTGCGCCCTTGCCAAGTGCAAGCCCGTCTGCCTTGATGACAGTAGGATAGGTACATTCATTTAGATATTCCGCCGCTTTTTCGTAGCTGTTAAATACCTCGTATGCCGCGGTCGGAATACCGTACTTTTTCATAAAATCCTTTGCAAAGGACTTGCTATACTCTATTATAGCAGCTTCTTTTGTAGGTCCCAATACACGTCTTCCCCGTTTATCAATTTCATTAACAAGTCCTAAAGCAAGCGAATCATCGGGCGTGACAACGGTGAGATGTATATCATCGTGCGCATCAATAAAAGCAAGAATTTTGTCGACATCGGTAGCCTTGATTTCGCCGTGGCATTCTGCAAGCGATGCTATGCCGCCGTTTCCGGGGATCGCATAAATCTTGCCCACTTTTTCACTCTTACTAAGCTTCCAAATAACGGCATGTTCTCTGCCGCCTCCACCTATCACAAGCACATTCTTTTTTCCGCTTTGTGTTTCCATTTCGTGTAATCCTTATATTAAGTATCGTTCTTTACTCTTTCTTTTTTTAATCCGTTTATTCTAGGAGCAAAAATGCTTGCTAGTAAAGGCATTTTTGCGGGCATGGCAACGGTTTAATATTCCGCAGCTCTGCCCTGGGGGTTTAATTTCCTTTATTTATCTTTAAATTTCAACCATTAGCCGCTAAAAATTAACTTTCACAACATTCGGCTAATTATGACATTAGATAAAATTTAGTATTAAATCTCAAAACCTAGATGTAATAATACTAGTTTCAATGAGTTTTTGAGTCCATCGTAATGAGTTCTCTCCATGCCATGCGAAGCATGAACGCCGGGACCAATCAGCGCGCCAGGAATATCGTAACCCGCTCTCCACATGACGCCGATATCGGAGCCGTAATAAGGATAGATATCGACCGCATAGCTTAGCCCGTTAGCTTTAGCAATCTCAATAAGTTTGGAAGTCAACGGATAATCGTACGGGCCTCCGCGATCCTTTGCACAAATAGAAACATCGAATTCGGTACAGCTTAAATCCTTTCCGATACAGCCCATATCCACGGCAAGCATACTTTCAATACCGTCCGGCAGATAGCCCGCGCCATGTCCCACTTCCTCATGCATTGTTATGATTATGGCAATATCCTTTTTAGGGGTGATTTTTTGCTCGTGTAAGATGTGCATTATAGTGAGCAAACAGCCCACGCTTGCCTTGTCGTCTATAAATCGAGACTTTAAAAATCCCGATTCGGTAACTACAGTTTTTGGGTCGATGCAGATATAGTCGCCGTTATTGATACCAAGCTTTTTAACGTCGTCGGCATTACGCACAACCTCATCAAGACGAACAAACATACTCTCCTCGTCTCGCGCCCTTGTTGAGCTATCCGAATAAACGTGGATAGCAGGACTTTTAGAAAGAAAGGTACCTGCGTACTCTTTGTTGTCTCTTGTTATAACGGTACAGTATTCTCCATCCAAAGTAGGCAAAATCGGACCGCCAACAACAGTAAAATTCAAACCTCCGTCGCTAGAAATGCTACGAACCATTGCTCCAAGTGTGTCGCAATGGGCACAGAGACCGATTGCCCCGCCATTTTCTTCGCCTTTGATGGTGATTATCGCGCTGCCCTTATTTGTAAGCACAAACTTTGCACTACATCTGTCAACCTCTTTACGGACAACCTCCATGACCCTCTCATAAAAACCGCTAGGACTATGAGTAGCAAGAATCCTTTTGGTTATATCAAACAAATATTCTCTGTATTGATCAACATTAATTTTCATATTTTTATTATACCTCCGATACCATTTATTATTGTTTATTTTATAGAAACAATAATATACTATTTCGCGCAAAATGTCAATATAAACATACAAACCAACAAGAGAATTTGAAACGATAATTAAGTAAGGCATAATGTCTACCGGCATTTCATAAAAATAGACGAGAGGTGTTTATATGGATAATACTACAAAACAACCTAAAGTGCATTCCTTTAGTCTTGAAAATAGAAAAAAGATTAATATGACGGGTATAGAAAAGGTTATAAGCTCTAGTGAAACAGCCTTTTCGCTGATGACTGCAGCGGGCGGGCTTACTGTGGCGGGCAAAAATCTGAAAATCAATATGTTTAATGTTGAAGATGGCAGCTTCGCTGCTGAAGGCGACATCGACGCAATCAAGTACAGTACCAGCAAGGCACCGCTACTTAAACGTATGTTCAAATGATAATACAACAATTAATACTATTTTCTGCAGGATTTGGCTTTGGAATAATAAGCCGTATTGTTTACGCCGCAGTAACTAAATTGGAAAAAGCAATAAACCTAAAGTTTGTCACCATAGTATTTGATACACTGATGACAGGCGTTTTGGTTATCGCCTTTACATTGATGCTATTTATTCTAAACAATGGGGTTTTTATGCCATTTATTCTAATCTCAAGCGCGATAGGCTTTACCATCGTCTCGCTTTTAATTTAACTGCTTTGAAATATTTTACAGCTTGAAAATCGGGTAACAGCTCTCTATGCAATTTTATCTTTCATATCAAATCCTATTAAAAATAATATATCAAAAAAAACAAATATCCTTTCTTATCTGGCTTTTTTGCAAGCTATTTTTTCCTGATTAGAGTCAAAAAAGTCGCATTAACAGCATGAAACACTTCTACATATAATGTAGCAACGAACAAACTTAGGTTGGCATACATTATGTTTACATATCAGCAATTAAAAGAGGATATAGAATTTTTGAAATTCTTAGGATTAACAACGGGAAGTATCGGGACGAGCGAAGCAGGCTACGATATACCCTATTTGCACTACGGCGAAAAGGCGGGCAAACAAATTATAATAAGCGGCGGTATACACGCACGCGAAAATGTGAGTTGCTCCATAGTTATAAGACAGGCATTTTGGATTGCAAAAAACAACATAAAGATTAACGGCGGCATATATTTCGTTCCGATGATCAATGTAGACGGCGCACTTCTTATAGAAATGGGCGCGGATTTTTTTGGGGACAAAAAAGATTTCCTTGTAAAAACCAACGGCGGCAACTATGATTTTTCGCAATGGAAGGCAAATATTAATGCCGTTGATCTTAATACAAATTTTGACGCAGAATTTTCCTGCGGCGTAAGCAATAAAAACTATCCCGCTCCTTCCGACTATACGGGAATAGCACCTTTTGACCAAAAGGAATCCCGCGCTCTAAAGGAATTCACAGAAAAAATCCATCCCGCTGCCACCGTTAGCTATCATACATTAGGGCAGGAATTGTATTGGTACTTCGATCAAACGGATACAAAAGAGCGTGATAATCTTATAGCCGAAAAAATCAACAAAATACTCGGATACAAAAAAATCGACACCACTCTAGGTAGTGCCGGCGGTTATAAGGATTGGTGTGTTCAAAAATTAGGAATTCCGTCGCTTACTATCGAACTCGGACGTGAGGGATTAGCTCATCCGCTAACAGAGGACGATATTATCTGCGACTGGCAGCTTAATAAACGCCTGCCTGAACTTCTTCTCGAAATAGTGTAATTTAGACTTGTATTTCGTTAATAGTAAATTCTTAAGGCTTTTAATTGTTAACATTATAGAATGTAGTAGCTTTAAAATTTAATATCTTTAATTTATCGGAATAAGCTCTCTAATACCGGATTTACACTTAACTAGGTGGGTAAAACCTATTGTCTTTAGTTTTGCTATTGTGGATTGATAGTTGCGTCCGAGGTTGTACGGAGTATGTGCATCGGAAGAAAATGTTATCAATCTGCCGCCCAAAGCATAATACCTATTAAGAATTTCCTCGCTTGGCAAAAAACTGTGGGGACTTGTTCCAATATTTGAATTTATTTCTACTATACTGTCCTTTTCGATAATTTTATTTAAAAGCTTGTTGAGGATTTCGCTATGTTCATCATAATAAAAGGTGCGGTCAGCGTATGTAGCTACGCGCGACGGAAATCCGATATGCCCTATTGCATCAAATCTGTACGGCGCGGCTAAACTTTCATAAACAAGATTCAAATATTCCTCATAGACTGCGCGCTTAGGCAACATATATGATTCATTAAGATAATAGTCGATTCCGTTATGCTCATGAATGCTGTTTATAATATATTCGAACGGAAAGCTGTTTATAATTCTTTTTACCATTTCAGAATAAGCATTGTAACCCGCCTCTATTCCTATAATAATATCTATGTCGCTATGATATTTATCCTGCAATCTATTCATTTCCTCAAAATAGACAGTGAATTTTTTTGCAAAATCTTCGTGAGCATTGGTAATATCTATATCAAGGTGCTCGGTAAAGCAAATGCTCTTAATGTTCCTTTCTATCGCAGACAACACCATTGTTTCAGGTTCGGCAATACTGTCAAAGGAATATTTTGTATGAGTGTGTGCATCAATAATTATCATCGCAAAAATATAACACTACTTAGCTTACTTGTCAAACATTCTAATCCTATTTTATGATTCTAAATAATATTGGGTGGCGCTAATTTGAGGTGACACGTATAGAATTATGTGATATACTATAAGAATGAAGTGTATAAAGTGTAATTCGGAAAAGGTAGTTAAAAACGGCAGCAAGAATGGGAATCAGTATTATAAATGCAAATGCGTGCCAAAATCTCAAAAAACTAGCTAACATGAAAGAAAAATTAGGACTCCTGCCGCCTACTTTCCCTCGTTTTTTTCAAACTATTACTGCTCTTTTGAAAAATCTCTTCCCCTCTCTAAAAACTCAAAAGCAGTTTGCTTAATGTTTTATTGCAAACTGCCTTTGTCTGTCTACTCTCTGACCACTATATATAGTGGTTTTTGGAGCTGCTAACGCGATTCGAACGCGTGACCTCGTCCTTACCAACAACGTGTGTTTTTCAGATATTTTCCTTATAGACCACTATATGTAGTGGTTTTTCGCTTATTTAATAACAATATATAGATTTTTTTATTTTCGTGGTGCCAATGATGGTGCCAAGCGCACCGAATTTGGCAGAATTAGACCGTTTTACCAATACAAATGCCAAACATTATCAAAATATCATATCCACTTATGCCCTTTGGGGTACATAATTAATAAAGCATTTTTTAACCAATTTTTTTGTTCTAAATTCATTGACTGTATAGCCATATCATAGTCCGTTTGATAGCCTTTGTTTTTTGTATCAGTTGACTTATAAAGCAAAACAAGTTCGGGCGCAAGATAAGGTATACCATGCCTATTCATAATAGCCTTATTAAGAGATAAGGAAATCGCTTTGTTTCTGGCATATAAGAAGTCTGTTTCTGTATTATCATTAAATAATATTTCTATGAAATCCGCTTTTGTTTGACCGTTACTGTCAAATTCTATGCAAAACATATCTTTATCGTTTTGCGGAAAAAATGTTGCAAAGCTACTTTCCGGCATAATGCAAAATATATTGCGGGTTGCTTTTATCTGATTTGAAATTTCGCCGATACGGAGGCAGATACAGTTGCCGCATGGCTCGTAAATATCAAAGCCAAGCGACCACATATAAGCAATTATTTTGTCCCTTTCGCTCCAAAAAGCCGAAATATCAATATCGCCGTGCTTACGAATAACTTTATCTAAAAATAACTCAATAGCAAAGCCGCCGCAAACGGCATATTCAAAGCCGCCGCTTTTTAATAAATCATTTACTTCTGCTACTAAGCTATTCACTACAAAATCCCCATTTTTTATTTTACAATTGCTTTATTTCACTATTCGTCAAAAGTAATCTTTTTAATATATCCGACTTCCGGAGCGCGGTCAAATTCAGATGCGCGAACAAATCCGCTACGTTCATATAACCGACGTGCGGCAATATTGTTTTCGCCTGTTCGTAGTCCGAGAGATTTAAGTCCATGTTGACGACAAAAATTTTCCGCAAAAGCGATAAGCTGTTTTCCAAATCCGCGCCCACGATACTTTGGTGCAAGATAGAAAAAATGTACCCAAGGCTCAAATAAATATGATATTTTTTTGCCATGTTCTTTTGCGTATTCAATTTCGTTTTTTGTACTGTTTCCAATGTAGCCGTCAACATTTATGACGTATATTTCGTCTGAAATATCAATTTTTCGCTTGTGCGATTCGCCAAGCATTATCTTAATTTCGTCTGCTATATTATCGACATCACCGAAAAGCTCCGGCGATATGACGATATTGCCTTTCAGCGTTAATTCCTTTTGTACCTTGAAAAACTCGTCCTTAAATTTCACGCTACCGCACAATGTTATAATTTTAGACTTTTGCTTTTCGCAATAGTTTTGGAGTTCAGTATGTCCATAATCACGCTTACGAATTTGCATATCGCAAACGCCGATTAATTCGCCGTCTAAAAATACTCCTGTGCCAAAATTACGCTCCCACTCAATCTCCCGCTCAAAAAATTCGTTACTGATTTGAGTTCCAAAAGTAATATAAAAGGTTTCCGTATGCGCTGCTAAAAGAAATTCACGGTGCAAATCAACATCTAATTTTTCAAAGGAAAGTTTGTTGATATTGTTCGCAACTATATATTCAAAAAGAACCGGCTGTATTTGAGGGTAGGTTAACTTATTGGGCAGATTGTCAGACAAGTAAATTTGAGCGATTTCAAATTGCAGCAATTCTCCCAATTCATGGACTCTTGCAAAATATAGCTTGCCGTAAGACGGTTCTTGGTTGTCCTTGGTAACTGAATAAACGCAAACAGGCAATAAATCAAACAGCAATGCGCCCGTTTCCTCTTTAAGTTCACGCCTTGCGGTATCATCAATATTCTCGCCGCTTTCTCTGCGGCCTCCGGGGATTTCGTATGTATCGCGCTCTTTATGCTTGCAGAAAATCCACTTACCGTTGTATCTTGCCGCGATAACGGCAAACAATAGTTTATCGTCGGCTATTTGTTCGCATTCATGTATGTTGACTTTAATGCTCATGTCTAAAATCCTCATGTAAAATCGCCCATGTGTCTAAATCCATCCCTGCGTTAAATTGCTTCATATAACCTAATATTGAACGCTTAGGCCTTGCGGTTGCAAAAACAATATTGATTCCTTTATCCCTGCATTTTTGTAAAACCTCTACAGTATGTTGGGAAAGGCTTTTATCTGTTCTTAAAAGCGTTCTGTCTAAATCCAAAACGATTAATTTTATTGCGTTATTATTCATGAAATTATTTTATCAAAAATCGCGCTCAAAATCAAGGTAAACACTCTCACAATTAAAAAAAAGAGATGAGTTTTTTACACCCTGTAGTTTTGATTTAGTTTTTTAAGGCTTTGTCAACATCGCGGTTAAGGGATTTGAGCATATTAAGAGCTTTGATTGCCAACCGTGGCTGAACGTAAAATTAAAAAAACGCTTGGTCATTTTAGCAAACATGATAGTTAATAAATTTGAATATCCAATTAAAAGCGGCAGTCTACTAAGCGTAGATACGTTTTATGAAAATAACCTTGATTTTACCTTTA
The DNA here is from genome assembly GCA_023690525.1 of Holotrichia oblita. Lineage (NCBI taxonomy): Eukaryota > Metazoa > Arthropoda > Insecta > Coleoptera > Scarabaeidae > Holotrichia > Holotrichia oblita. Next base: position 91,958 of record JALQSN010000122.1, on the reverse strand, counting down.
TATCTGTATAATAAAATGCTATAATGAATCATGGCAATTAATCGCTTGGAGATTTAATATGAATTCAAATATAGGTAAAATTATAGCAGAAAAAAGAAAGGCTATCGGATTAACGCAACAGGAGCTTGCCGACAAACTATTTGTTACCAACAAAGCGGTTTCAAAATGGGAAAACGGACACGGGCTTCCCGATATAAATATTATAACGAGTCTCTCGAAAATTTTGGGCATTTCACTAAATGAAATTTTTGGATACAGCAATCCCGAAGATGTTAAACAGATAATTGCTCATAAAAATAGATTTGTGCTTTACTTCTATCTTTCCGTTTTGTTTTACAGCTTAGGCTTGGTTGCAAGTTTCATTTTCAAGAGTGATTTTAACATAGCCATTATTATATTTGCGGTATTTTCAGTAGCGTTAATTTGCTTCTGCGTTCTAAACTATACCTACAATATAGCCCGTTACAAGAAAAACAACCGAGGCAACGTACTATTAAATTATTTCAGCAACATACTGAAACAATCATCAAGTATCTTAATTGCGGTTTTTTTGACATCAGTAGGCTACCTTTTGTTTCTTACGCTCTTAAAGGACGATGTTAATAATCAAGCCTTAACTGTTAGTTTTATTCTTTTGCTGTCGTTAATTCAAGTTTTATCATTGGCTTTTGTTTTTGGGAACAAGAAAGAGGAATCCCGAATAGACGATACAGCTACGGAGGTCTTGGTTGATAATAAAGAAATCAATTCGGATTCGGATTGCATTTTACATGGTTTTTCTTCAAACATAAGCGAAACTATGGTCTATTTTGGAGCATCATTATTTAGCCGAATCGGAATTATAATAAAAACGATTGCGGTTTTCATTAAGAAAAAAAATTATGTCCTGACGCTTAATGAAAATCAAATTAAATTAATAGGCTTAAAAAGATTTACCCGCAAGGTTAAGGAAGTGCCGCCGACTGTTTTTGATTGGAGCGTGATACAAAATATAGAAGTGTTCAAAACGAAGTTCGGCAACAACCACTATGCAATAAAGCTTTTTTTGCCAAGGGCGGAGCCTTGCAATTTGAATTTAGAATGGCAAAGCAAAAGGAAAGTTTTTTGAGATTTAGAGATTTGTATGAGAAAAAGTTTAATAAGCAATTAACTAAAGCCAGAATAAAAGTGTTCCATTAAAGGAAGAAAGAGAAAGGAAGAATTGGCGTACTGCTGTTTTGTTTGCCTTTATTACGGCAAAAAGGTATTGCTGAAATCAAGAGGAATAATATTTATAGGATTATTGATACCGAAGCCTGTCGAAGTGCCGCTCTCAAGGAGTAATGAGACTACTTTTAGGTCGGTGTAGACTTTATTTAGGAGGAAAAAATTATGAAAAAAATTGACGGTTATCTTACTTGCATGTGCAGTATTGGGTTTAGGTGGCGTCTTAACTGGCTGCGGCGATAGTTATGGTGCCGTAGTCGCTCAGCCGACTAAATTAAGCGAATATGCCATAAATAAGCTTAATTACACCGAAGTTTACGCAATGGTTACGAGTTATAAAGCAAAAAATGTTTTTGACTTTGAGCTAAGTATCGAGGGATACGATTTGTCGTCCAGTAATAATTATTACACGGCTTTTGTATACGGTAAGCGCGACGGCAAAGATACATTGCTTATGCTTGACGAGAGGGCGAAGGATAAGGTTTGGGACGCAAGCGAAAAATTCCCGTTTAGTTATACGGAATTACAAGATATAGTTTTTCAATTACAAGATAGCAATGGTAATGCGTTAATAAAAGAGGATGACCATATTTTTGGTATGTCCGCGCTTTCCGGCGCGGGCGCTCTCAAAACTGATTATCCTATTAATCTTAATTTCTCTAGCAAAAAAGCAAGCGGCGGCTTTAACAATGTCTATATCCATGTCAGAAAAGACAACGCCAGTTTCTATATTAAAGAAACTTCCTTTGATTATTCTGACACCAATGTTTTATATGATTCGTTAGAGCAAGGCGAATGGCTTCATGATAGCCAATAATAACAGTAGTATAACAATAAATGATTTGCTAAATATAAGAGTAATTTTGTGCGTTATTGCAGGTATTTCATTAGTCAGTTCTTTCGTTTTTTTGCTCTTACTACTTATATTCAGCAAAAGAGGAATTACTGATGAGCTTCAATAATCGAATCAGAGTTTTGCGTGCGGAATACGATATGACGCAGGACGAATTGGCGAACAAGGTCGGCGTGCGGCGCGAAACGATTTTGCATTTGGAAAATAATCGCTATATGCCCTCGCTAAAGCTTGCCTACGACATAGCCAAGTTATTTGGCAAACAAATTGAAGAAGTTTTTAGTTTTGAAGATAAAGATACAAGGATGTAGATAATGGTATATTTATATTAACAAGAGCATTTGTTAACTGTCCGATATTTCGTTAGGTTCCCATTTGTAGAACAGTATACTTTGACTTTTTGTTGAATTTGATACATAATAGTAAATGAAATATAAAAACATTGGAGGTGTACTATGACTAAAAAATAATTTGTCTAGCGGTTTTATTAATAATGCTTTTTTCGCTTTCGGCGTGTGGAAACTCTCAAGGTAAGTTTGATGAATTGCAAAATAAAATTGACAAGCAGGGCGACAGAATTACCGAATTGGAAAATGAAAACGAGTTAAAAGACGGTAAAATTGCGGATTTAGAAAATGATTTGCAAATTATAAAAGAACAAATTATAAAAGACGATTTTGTGTTGACAATTTCGGTAAATTCTTCATTCGTAACAAACGGACAGACGATTACGGTTAATGCCGCGCTGAAAAATCAAAGTGGCAAATCTTATACTATCTTGTACAGCGGTTACGGACTTATACGTTGGTTTATTCCCGAATGGAAACCAGAATTTGAGTACCCTGAAGAGCTGGCAGAGCCTAACTCCGCCGGAGAGGTTAAGTCGTTTTGAAAAGGATACCTCTATATATCAATCATTTAGTATATTGGTTGAAGACCAAGAACCGGGAGTATATGAATTACATTTCAGTAGTGCGTTTTCCTATTTGGATTTGTCCGACACGGAAAATTTATCTGAGTCCGAAATCGATTGGGATAAAGCTGAGGGGATGTTTATTTACTCCGACAAAATAGCGATTATCGTACAATAAACATTAAGGCAATTTTTTTGACATAGTTTTAATATCAATGAAATTTGTCGTGATATAAAAGAGGAGTAAATTTGTATACGCTTAATATTAGGATAAAAACGGTTAACTTCCAGAGAATTCTTTTTATATTTTCAGAATATCGAAATCATAGTAAGTTTAATGCTGCGATTAGGTGTGCCTACCAAACAACGTAATAAGAAACACGATTATGAGGGCATACCTAAAATAAACATATTAAGGATAGTCGCAAACAAAAAAATCTATAAATATGTTGGGCGATTGGCAATTTAGTCAATCGTTTTGTTTAATATTATTTGATTAAGAATCCACCAGCTAAGCTGGTGGATTTTCTTGTGCGGGCATAGCCCTATTAGATTGGCAGCCCCTTAAGGGACATGTTGATTCCGACACTTGCAATACCGTTACTTCTTGTTGAACGGATCCATGTATTCCTTGATACTTATTTGGTCTGTTATCATATCTTCTTTTTCTTGGTTGCGGATATACTCTGCTATCGCTTTCTCATTCCTGCCTACAGTGCTACATAGAATCCCCTGCACCAGAAATGTCTCTGACCGTACTTATACTTTAGATTTACATGGCGTTCAAACAGAATGAGCGCACTCTTGCCCTTTAGGAATCCTACGAAACTTGACACTGATAGTTTCGGCGGTATTTCTACATACATGTGTATGTGATCGGGGCAAGCATGCGCTTCTATAATCGTTACCCCCTTCCATTGACACAACTCTCGCAGTATCTTGCCTAAATCTGCTTTTAGTTTTCCGTATATTTCTTTTCTTCTGAATTTTGGTGCAAATACTATGTGGTACTTGCAGTTCCATTTTGTATGTGCTAGACTGTTATTATCCATTTTGGATTGCCCTCCTTTGCTTTAGTTGCTGGTGTCGGAACCATAACTTATTTTAGCAAAGGAGGGCCTTTTTGTCATTATGGAACGCTAAAGCTCTTTCTGGTACCACTAGCATAGCTAAAAGAACGAGTTGAATCTCTTTACGGTTCAACTCGTTCCTGATTGGTGCCTGAGGTCGGACTCGAACCGACACGTACTCGCGTACACTGGATTTTGAGTCCAGCGCGTCTGCCATTTCACCACTCAGGCGTATAATTGATTTTTAGCATAGCTTTTTTCTAAAATAACTTTAATAATATAGCATATTCTGTTGGCTTTGACAAGCAAATTTTAAAGTATAGTCAATTAAAATTATGCAGCTTTACTAAAAATCAAATAACGCATTGGTGTTTTTACTACTTTACACGTTCCATATAGGCACCAGTTCTTGTATCTACGCGGACTTTTTCACCGTTGTTGATAAAGAGTGGTACTTGAATATTAAAACCAGTTTCTAATTTTGCAGGCTTGTAGCCAGCTTTTGACGTGTCGCCTTGAACACCCGGTTCAGTATCTACAATGGTAAGCTCGACAAAATTTGGCGGCTCTACGCTAAAAGCGTTACCCTTGTAAAATTGAATTGTAACCGGCATTTCCTCTTTGATAAATGCAAGAGCATCCTCAACCATATCATGTCCGATAGGAACAGACTCGTAGGTTTCCATATCCATAAAGTAATATAATCCGCCGTCGTTATACGAATATTGCATATCCTTGCGCTCGATATGTGCCTTTGGATATTTGTCATTCGGGTTGAAAGTTATTTCAAGAACCTGTCCCGTAACGATGTTTTTTAATTTTGTGCGAACGAATGCTGAACCTTTGCCTGGTTTAACGTGTTGAAAATCCACTACTACATAGATTTTTCCTTCCATTTCAAAAGTTACGCCCTTTCTAAATTCACCAGCTGTTACCATAAATCCTCCATTGGTTTATACAAATTTATAAATACACTTTTAATTCATTTTTGGGTAATGTCGATAAGTCTTGATTTTTCAATGCTTGCTAAATGCATAATTGATCCATTACTCTAACGAACCTATCCAATATTGAACCAAAAGCTCCTTTGTATCAAAATTATAAACTGATTTTTTTGTCAAATTCTGTTAAATTGACTATACCGCCGTCTTTAATAACAATCATGTCTTCGATTCTTACTCCACCTAAACCACTGATATAAATACCGGGTTCAACAGTAATAACCATATTAGGCAACAAAATATCTTCAATGCCTTTAGCCACCCTTGGATACTCGTGAACCACCATGCCCACTCCGTGTCCAAGCGAATGCCCGAACTCCTTAGAATATCCGTTGGCAAAAATATATTCTCTGGCCAAAGAATCGGCCTCATGGCAGGTCATGCCGGCTTTGATATGTTTTAGTGCGTATTGCTGAGCCTCTAATACTATTCCATGTATCGTCGCTAATTTAGCGTCAGGCTCGCCAAGACAAAAGGTTCTAGTCATATCGGAACAATAGCCCTTAGCTTTAGCGCCCATATCAATTAGTATAAGATCATTTTTTTCCAGCTTCCTATCCCCTGTTTTGTGATGCGGAACCGCAGAATCGGGTCCAAACGCAACAATGCTGTCGAACGATGTATCGTCGGCTCCCTCCATCATCATTTCATAGATAAGCTCTGCCGCTATCTCACGCTCGGTAACGCCCACCTTGATACGAGAAATGATCTTGTTAAGCGCGCGCTCCGCTATTTTTTGCGCCTCAAACATAAGCTTGATTTCTTGGTCTGTCTTTATTGCACGTTTTTTCCAAAGAATGTCTGATGCGGGCATAAAATTGATATCAGGACAAGCTGCCTTAACACGCTCAAATTCAGAAACGGTCATTGTATCATTTTCGAAGCCAACGTTCACACTGCCCAGTTTCTTAAAGCAATCCTTGATAACATTATTAAGCGTTGCACCGCTTGCAATAATAATATTAAAACCCTTTACAGCTTCGCTAACATACCCTTCATAACGGAAATCTGTGATGAAGAACTTTTCTCTTTCATTTAAAATAACGCAACCGAAGGAAGTCATTGCACCCGAAAAGTAGGCTCTATTTTCCGCTTCAAATAATAAGTATGTATCAATTTTATTTCCAAACATAGCATCTCCCAAAATTACTGGATAATCAATCTCATCATCTATTATAGCACAAAATAACGAATTAGTTAAATATTTTTTAACGGTTTTCCTTACAAAAATAAGCAAAATTAAATCATTTTTTTGTTTTTATTTTTTTCCTGCCTAAAATGCGGCTAAATACCTTATCTTGAAACGCAAATATTAAGATTAGCTAAATTTCTTTCACTGAAAAGAGTGATTTTAAAGCAGAGGTGATATGAATTGAATGCTATAGAACATTACTCGCCGCATATATATTAAAGAAAAATTTAGAGAAAAATGAGACAAGACAATTGCAACATACACAAAGATTTTTTCTTTAGGCCGGCTTTCGCTCGCAAGTCAAACCTATTGTATCCTTAGCCGATAATAATTCAGCAATAAGTTTTACGTATACATTCTATAACAACAAACAACTTTTCAAAAAAAGGACTTTATTAAAGTAAATAAACTATCTCAAAATATTTGACTTATTGTAATTTTTAGTTTATAATTTTCTATGTAAAGAAGATTAGCTCAATATGTAATGGTCTCCAAAAACCATTATGAAAGTTTCGATTTTAGGGGATTAGTATAATGGTAGTGCGTTGGTCTCCAAAACCAATAGTGGGGGTTCGATCCCCTCATCCCCTGCCAAAACCCGTCTATTTTATGGCAAAAACAACCAAATTTGGTCTACAAAAAATTAGATATAAGTTAAAATCTGAAGAGATCTATCCACAGCACCACGTTGCGCCACTGGCAAAAAGAGTATGAAGAGCATGGAGAAAGGGCATTCCCGAGATATGGGAATGTTTTTTTGTATCAATTGTATGAGCGTGTTATATGTCTTTATAAACACCTTTAATAAAGGGTTTTTAACCTCAGGGCAAGCCCTGAACCCGCGCAGTGTTCGCTTTGCTCACATCGCGCCTTCCGCGGCAAGACCGCGTTTTAAACCCTTTGCCCGCCTGCCTCGTTCGGTCATGACCATGCAAGCATGGTCGCGACTCTCACTTCGTTGGCGGTGATAAATTCGGCACGCAAAAAAAGATGTTAGAAAATAATCTTGCATAATAGGGGCAAACGATTATATGTTCACCGGACTGTGAAACCAAAATTTTTTTAATGAATATGGCGGACTGGCACGTCTGCTATGCCGCATAAAAGCTTCAATTTTTTAAGATAGCCGGCAATATCTTCTATTTGCATAAGGGACGACATCAGGCAAGCGCCACTTGCGCCGTTTTGTTTCACGCTTGATATGTTGTGCTCCGTTATGCCGCCGATTGCATAAATCGGTAATGAGCATTTATTACAAAGTTCGTTCAAAAAGGTCAATCCTCGTTGCGGCAGTCCGGCCTTGCAGTCCGTTTTAAAAATATGTCCCGCTATAAGATAGCTTGCCCCCAACAAAATCGCCTGTTGGGCATCGTTAAGCGAATGAACCGAAACTCCCACAGCAGCAAAATGCTTTACCACGCTTGGGTTTTGTTGCAATATGCTTAGTGGCAGATGAATGTTTTTTATATTCAGCTCTTTTGCAACCCCAATAAAGCTGTGCGCTATAAGAGTTGTATTTGTGTTTTGAGTTATGCGCAAGGCTGTTTTTGCAAGCTCTCCGTATTGAGCTAAAGTAAAATCCTTCTCTCTTAAAATAACAGAGTGGATACCCTCTTGCGTAAGCGTCCTTATACGTTCGCCGATATCGCCTTTGCAGAGATTGCTGTTTGTTACCGCAATTATTTTAAACATAAATATAATCACTCATAACAGGTTGAAGCCCACGCTCTTTAAGCATTTTATATATTTGATATACCGAGCGACTGTCTTCTATTTTGAACTGCCCGTCACCTTTAGTCACAGCAGCGGAATGTCTGCCCACCCCCACATCCACGCCGGCGGATATTTTTGTTGCGGCAATGTCGACAATGTTATCCCTGAAACCTGCCCGCTCTCTGCTTGAAATTGTTATATTGGCTTGCGGCAAAAAAAGACGGAACGCCGTAATAATCTGAAACAACTCCGCTTCGCTTACAGGGTTTCCTTCAAAAACTTTTTTATCGCCGTCAAAGGCCGGCCTAAGTCTTGGGCAGGAAATGGTAATTTCAGCATGAGGATATTTTTTTTGAATAAGCGCAGCGTGTACGCCTGTCGCAAAAGCATCCTTTCTAAAATCTCCTATGCCCAAAAGTGCAGCGAAACCGACTCCTCTCATTCCGCCTTGCAAAGCTCTTTCTTGTGAATAAAAGCGGTAAGGGTAGCATCTTTTTCTTCCCGCAAGATGCAATTTGCTATATATGTCTTGTTGATAAGTTTCTTGAAAAACTGTAACAAAATCCGCTCCGCATTCATGTAAATAGGCATAATCACACGTATTAACAGGGTATGTTTCCAACCCTACAACCTTAAAATATTTCCGCGCTGTTTTGCATGCCTCGCCTATGTATTCCACATTAGAGTTTGCAGGGCTTTCGCCCGTTAAAATCAATATCTCATCCAAGCCTTCGGCTGCTATCGCCCGCATTTCTTTATCGATTTCGACAAGATTCAGCTTGGCGCGGCAAACACCGCTTTTGCAATTAAAGCCGCAATAAACGCAATGGTTTTCGCAGTAATTAGAAATGTAAAGCGGAGTAAAAAGATAAACTGAATTGCCGAACCTTTTTTTTGTTTGTTGCCTTGCTTTTTGTGCAGCTTGTTCTAAAAAAGCCAATCCGGCAGTTGATAACAGCGCGGCAAAATCAGCCGTCGTGACTTGTTCCGATTCCAGCGTGCGCTTTACGTCCTCGTGAGTGTAGGCGGCAGGATTGTAGTTTTCACTAAGTCTAAGCACTTTACTCATCATGTCCGATCGAATAATTTCCATATCGGGAAAAAAGGTCATAATATCTGTCATCAACCATCATTCTCCTGTAAAAAGCCTGTCAGTGGTGATGACGCCGATGCGCCGTCCGTAATAACCCGTCCTGTTCCCGATAAAAATGCCGTCCGTCCCGCCTCAATGGCCTTTTTAAACGCTGTCGCCATAGCCGGTACATCGCCGGCGGTAGCGATTGCGGTGTTTGCCATAACCGCCGCCGCCCCCATTTCCATAACTTCGCACGCCTGCGATGGCTTACCTATGCCCGCGTCAACAATAACAGGCAAATCTATTTCATCTATCAAAATTTTAATAAAGTCCTTGGCGCATAATCCACGGTTAGAGCCTATAGGCGCGGCAAGAGGCATAACGCAAGCCGCTCCCGCCTTAACCAAATCTCTTGCGGTATTTAAATCGGGATACATATACGGCATAACAATAAAGCCCTCGGCAGCTAAAATCCTTGTCGCCTCAACTGTTTCATGGTTGTCGGGCAATAGGTATTTTGCGTCACGGATAACCTCTATCTTAATAAAATTACCGCACCCTAGCGACCTTGACAGCCTTGCGATGCGTACCGCCTCGTCGGCATTCCGCGCACCTGAGGTGTTTGGTAGCAGAGTTATTCCCTTTGGAATATAATCCAAAATACTGTCCTTTTCGCTGTCGGCGCGCCTTAATGCAAGAGTAATTATTTCCGCACCTGCTTTTTCTACCGCCGCTTTTATGAGATTTAACGAATATTTGCCCGAGCCCAAAATGAAGCGCGAATTAAACGAATGTCCGCCCAAAATCAGCTTGTCTTTTTTTATTTCCTCTTTCATTTGCCATCTTCCTTTTTAAAAAAATTTACTTGATATTTGTTTGCCTTAACAGGTTTGTTTTAACGGGTTTGTGCTTTTTATGTGTCCGCACAATTCTTTTTGGCAATAAAATTTAAGAGTTATTCCACTTTGCCGTATTACGCGTTGCGCTCCTGCATAAAATTTTAGCGCTTAGTTTTTGTTATTCTTGGGTTTCGCCCAAAATAAGCCTTAGCGCCATATTTGCTTGATGTCCGGCACAAATCGCTACTCGCGGCGACATTATGCCAATGCCGGCAGTAAACTCGGTTTTTTCGTCTCCGCAAAGATAAAAATAATCAGAAAAGCGTTTTGTTTTTATCTCATTGCCGCTGCCGTATCCGGCCATCCCGCTCGCCGCTATCAAAAACTTTGCCGGATATTCGGTTAAGAGTTTGCTTACCAGCGTTGCCTTTGTCGCAGGGTCATCAAAAGCCTCGCATACTATGTCATCGTTTTCAAAAAGCAAAGCGACGTTTTCTGCCGTAACTTTTTGAACCTCTGCCATCACAGTCACAAAAGGGTTTATTTCCGAGATTTCTTGTTTGAGCGCATCCGCTTTATTCATGCCCAAATGACAAAGTCTGTACTGCTGGCGGTTCAGATTGCTTGGCTCGACAATATCAAAATCCACAAGATGTAAAAAGCCCACTCCCGCTCTCGCCAAATAAAGAGCTATATTGGAGCCCAAACCTCCTAATCCGGCAATTCCTACTCTAGCTTTTTTCAGCTTTTCATAAGCCCCTGCGGCGTTTCTTTGAATCATCATCTTTTCTAACTGCCAGACTGAAGGGATATTTTCTTTGCTGCGCGCATCTTCATCGCCAATGCCTTGTGTTTTGGCGAAAATATTCTCTTTCGCCATCTCTAGCCGCCTCCCACAAAATTCAATATTTCCAGCTCGTCTGTATCTTTCAATACCGTCGTTTTGTATTCATTCTTCGGCACTATTTTCAGGTTTAATTCCGCAACAATATGCGCAGAATTATATCCGAAATACGATATGTATTCTAAAAGAGTTTGCCCTGCCGCTTCGTCCGCTCTTTTTCCGTTTATTTTTATCATCTTTTATCCTCCCAAAAAAAACATAGGCGTGCCAACATACGGTTTGCGCTATTTTTATAAAGACTCACTAATCCTTAGAAATAATGCTTTCTAGCTTTTCTTTGATGCGTTTTGCCGCTTCTGTAATATTTTTCTGCGAAATTATTGCCGACACCACCGCAATTTCATTAATATCGGTATCTATAAAAAATGGCAGATTATCCTCTTTTATTCCGCCGATCGCCACTACCGGTATTGTACGCATTCTAAACTAATCAACAAAATAAAAAAAGCTTCCGTATATAGAAAGCTCTTGTAAAATCATTTTTACATTGCTCCCTACGCCGGTATTAACCGTCAGGTTCAAAGGGTCAGGTTTTACCTTCTCAACTCTTGCGAGTTCCCCTGCAAATTATATATTTGTATTTATGTTATCAAAAACAGTTATAAAAGTCAAACAAATACTACCTTCCGATAAAAAATATAAAAGGTATGGGTCGTGGCTAAACGTAATTTTAAAAGCATTTTCCGCCGGATGTAATATAAAGCTATTTTATGCTTTTAAATATCGACAATTTAGCCATAATAAGAAACCAAATATGTAATCAGTCTTCCTGAGTATCCTCCGCTGTATTTAATTCAGATAATGAGACAAGTTCTTTCAATAGTTCTTTTCTCCTGCATTTCTTAGGGCTTTTCTTTCTTTGCATCTTAAAACAAAAACCTCCTTCAGGTAATATTATTCTAACATTACCTAAAGGAGGTTTTTACACTTTTTTAACTAGCCTCTTCAAATGTGATTTCTTTTTAATATCCGCTTTACAGAACGCACTTCACAGTCAGTGGTACTTGACTATTGTATGATTTTCCATTAATTACGCGGTCGCGTCAAGTTTTTTACGTTCTATTTTAGCTTTAGATATACCTAAAATGTAATCCTTTTCTATTGTTATTTTTTCGATAGTATTATCTGAAGGCACAGCATACATTAAATCAAGCATACAGTTTTCTATTATTGACCTTAATCCTCTTGCGCCCGTATCCAACTCAATAGCTTTATCCGCTATCGCCACAATTGCTTCGTCGGTAAATTCAAGAACAACCCCATCCATCTCCAATAGCTTTTTGTATTGCTTAATAAGAGCATCTTTTGGCTGAGTCAATATATTTATCAGTGCCTCTCTGTCCAGCGCGGAAAGCGAAACCGTTACGGGCACACGTCCGACAAACTCAGGTATAAGCCCGTATTTAATCAAGTCATGCGGTTGAGTACCCCGCAAAATTTCAGATTTTTCTGTAGAACTGTTTAGTAAGTTCCCACCAAACCCAAGAGAATGCTTGTTGATCCTTTTATCGATTATCTTATCAAGCCCCACAAAGGCACCGCCAAATATAAACAAAATATTTGTCGTATCTATCGGTATACATTCTTGCTGAGGGTGTTTTCGGCCGCCTTGAGGAGGCACATTAGCAATCGTACTCTCTACAATTTTTAATAGAGCCTGCTGAACTCCTTCACCAGAAACATCACGCGTTATGCTTACATTTTCGGATTTACGGGAAATCTTGTCAATTTCGTCGATATAGATTATTCCTCTTTCGGCCTTTGCAATATCAAAATTAGCGTTTTGAATAAGCTTTAGAAGGATGTTTTCAACATCCTCGCCTACATAACCCGCTTCGGTCAATGTAGTCGCATCTGCGACAGCAAACGGCACATTAAGGATCCGTGAGAGGGTTTGAGCCAATAATGTTTTACCACAGCCTGTAGGTCCTAGCATGAGAATATTGCTCTTCTTTAGCTGAATATCGTCATCGTCTTTTTTCTTTTGGTTCTTTTTATTGTTTTCGTTATTGAATTCAATACGCTTGTAATGATTATATACCGCTACGCTTAACACCCTTTTTGCATTATCTTGACCAACAATATATTCGTCAAGCTTACTTTTGATTTCCTCAGGTTTTGGAAGAGAAAAATTTTCCTGTTTTTTTTCGTCCTGCTTTTCCATTAATTCGTCGTAGCAGGTTTCAACACATTCGTCGCAAATATAGAACCCCTTCGGACTCGCCCAAAGATGCTCAACCTCAATCTCAGATTTTCCGCAAAAGGAACATGTTATTTCAAATGATTTACCCGTCAAATTCGGTATTCTCCTTATCTTGTTTTTGATTAAATGTTTTGAGACAAAATATAATATATCTCAAATTATAAAAAATATTCTAACCTCTCTTGTTGTAAATCTTATCTACAATTCCGTATTTAAGCGCCTCTTCCGCATTCATATAAAAATCTCTGTCAACATCCTTTTCGATTCTTTCAATAGGTTGACGACAGTTTCTTGAGAGGATTTCATTCATTCTCCTCTTGATTTTTAAAATATGTTCGGCTTGAATCGCAATATCACTCGCTTGACCTTGCGCGCCGCCCAAAGGTTGATGAATCATTATTTCGCTGTTAGGAAGACTAAACCTTTTTCCGGGCGCGCCTGAAGAAAGCAAAAAAGCTCCCATTGACGCTGCCATTCCAACGCATATAGTATTTACGTCACACTTGATATAATTCATGGTATCATAAATTCCCATACCGGCAGAAACGCTTCCGCCGGGACTATTTATATATAGACTAATATCCTTATCGGAATCCTTTCCTTCAAGGTATACTAATTGCGCAATGATAACATTTGCACTTATGTCATTAATCTCACCTGTCAAAAAAACTATTCTGTCCTCTAACATCCTCGAATAAATATCATAAGTGCGTTCACCGCGGTTGCTCTGTTCTACTACATAAGGAATAACGCTACTTTTAATCATAATATTATTATATCTCCCTATCTTCATGTTATTAACTCGGTTTTTGTCTTATTTTGTTTTAGTTTTTACATTCGCCTGAGATTCTACGAATGAATTGTTTTCCTGTAAAAATTTCATAAGCTTAGATACCGCTATGTCGTTTTTGATATAGCCCATCTGAACACCGCTAAGCCCCTGCTTATATTCTTCAACAGATTTTTTCGACCTTTCAGCAATTTCCACGATTTTCTGATTCAATTCATCTTCTGAAACCTCAATGTTTTCCTGCTTTATGATTTGCTCGAGTGTGAGTCTCATCTTGACATTCTTTCTCGCCTCTTCTTCTCTGCTTTTTCTAAAAGCAGTCATATCGGATCCGGTGTACTTAAGATAATCTTCAAACTTTAAACCTTGATACATATATTGTATTCTGTTTTTAAAGTCTTCGACAATGTAATTAAGCTGAGTTTCAATCATGCAGTCAGGAATATTGCAATTAACTTTAGATACGATAGCTTCAAGCAGGTTATTTTCGTTCTCAACTTCTTCTCTGCGCTTACTATCTGCCTCTAAATTGCTCTTAATGTCTGATTTATATTCGGCCAAAGTCTCGAATTTACTTGCGTCTTTTGCAAAATTATCGTCAAGTTCAGGCATTTCCTTAATGCGAATATTATGAAGGGTAACTACGAAAACAGAATCCTTACCCTTGAGGTTTTCAGCGTGGTATTCGTCAGGGAATCTAACATTAATATTTCTTGTCTCGCCTATTTTCATACCGATAACCTGATCTTCAAAGCCCGGAATGAAATTGCCGCTACCCAAAATAAGTTCTTGTTTTTCAGCAGTTCCGCCATCAAATTTGACACCATCAACACTGCCGCTATAATCAATAGTAGTAATATCACCTTTTTGAGTCGCTCTATCAGTAATTTCGACCTTTCTTGAAAGCCTCTCTCTAGCTTTATCAAGTTCGGCATTTATACCCTCTTCAGTAACAGGATACTCGACCTTATCAATTTTCAAACCCTTATATTCGCCAAGAGTAACCTCGGGCTTAATAGTAACGCTAGCGGAAAATTTTATGCCATTATCTCCTATGTCTTCAATATCCACATTTGGTTCCTCAACAGGGTAAATATCAAGATTAGCATCTAACGCTTCTGCGTAGGCGTTCTTAAAGCAAATATTAAAAGCATCGTCAAAAAAAACTCCCGTACCGTAAATATTTTCAATCATACGTCTAGTCGCATGTCCACGTCTAAAGCCGGGTATATTATACTTATTCTTATTTTTGTGATAAGCTTTGTTGACATCTTCTTCCCATTCATGTTTCGACACGGTAAACGAAAATTTCACGCTTCCGTCCAATCTTTCAATTTCGTAATTCATTGTAATCCTCCATAAATATCCATTATAATTTTAGCATAGAGTAAATTGTGTTGTCAAATTTTATTGACCGTTAAAATAAATATGATTATAATTAGGACTAAACTGTTGGTAAATATATTTACTTAACTTCAAAAAGTACATTAATTTTTGAAGCAGCTTGCCAAAAATAAATGGTATTAAACCCCAGGGCAAGCCCTGGACCCACTTTTCAAAATCGAATATTTTGAAAAGTGGGTTCCGCAGCAGAGCTGCGAGGTATTAAACCTTTGTCGGCGTCGCAAAAATGCCCTTGCTAGCAAGCATTTTTGCTTCTGGAATAAACTTAGCAAAAATTCATGCGCTAGCGGTTAAAAATATCGCGCATAGTCAATTTGCGATTTTATCGCTTAAAAATTTACTACAATGGAAAAACATTTTTCAAGGGGATAAAAAATGCCTTCAGACGCTCTTACTTATGCACTTTGTGCAAATGAACTTAATAATAAACTTGCTGACGGCAGAATAAATAAGATAATGATGCCCTCTCCCGACACACTTATGATGAACATACGCGCATTAGGCTATAATCATTTGCTCATCCTTTCTGCAAACCCATCCTTTCCAAGATTGCATCTTACCAAAACCTTGCTCCCAAATCCCGCTGTTGCGCCCCGATTTTTAATGCATCTTAGAAAACATATAGGAAGCGGAGTAATTGAAGAGGTTATCTTAACTCCATTCGAGAGAGTAATTACATTAAAAATAAAAGCCCATAACGAATTGATGATACCTGAAACAAAAAAACTTATTATCGAAATTATGGGCAAGCATTCTAACATTATACTTGTTAACGAAAACAATATAATATCGGACAGCATAAAACATATTACAGCGGATATTTCTACAAAAAGACAAGTGCTGCCAGGTCTACCTTATAATATACCGCCCATACAATCTGAAAAACTTAATTTGACCGACAAAGAGGAATTATTACAAAAACTAAGTGCCTTTGAAGGTGGAAATTTAGAAAAATACCTACTTACCACATTACGCGGTTTAGCTGTCTCCACTATAAGAGAGGCACTTTTCCGCGCATTAGGTAAAACACAGACAGTTTTCGATTCAATAACTGATAACGAAATAAAAAACATTATAGACGAATTAAATGCACTTCACAATTTAAAAAACGCTAGGCCATGCGCACATAAATTAGAAAAGCGGTACGACGACTTTTTTGTTTCGCCATATTTAAGTGTGGTGCAAAACAATATTTTGGACGATGATATCAAAACTGCTGAAAGAGAGTTTATTTTTTTTGAGACTGTTAATGAGGCTATGGATGCTTATTACGATTCTTTTTCATCAAATCAGATGACAAGCGGCAAAAAAAATATTCTGCTTTCGACAATAAAAAACGCCCTTTCAAAAAATCAAAAAAAACTAGGTGCATTTTTACAAAAACAACAAGACGCCTTAGATTGCGAAAATGACCGCAAAAAGGGCGATTTGATCCTGTCTAACCTATATAAAATACGCAAAGGCGACAGTGAAATTGAGGTTGAAGATTTTTTCAATAATAATACTCCGCTTCGCATTTCAATTGATCCATATAAAACTCCTCAACTCAATGCTCAAATATTTTATAAAAGCTATAATAAGAAAAAAACAGCCTTGTCAAAGCTTGATATTTTTATCGCTGAATTAAACGAAACTATAGAATATCTTGATAATCTCGCCTATTTTGCCGAAGCTGTGGAATCAGAAGATGTTTTTATCGAGATTGCAGATGAGCTTACAAGGCTTGGTTTTTTGAGAAAAAAGGCATCCTCAAAAAAGATAATCAAAAGAAACATGAACATGCCTCCTCGGTTGAATACGGCGGATACAAAATATTTATCGGAAAAAGCAGTTTGAGTAACGACGCACTCGTAAGAAAATCTGCGCCTGAATTTGTGTGGTTTCACGCAAGTAATATACACGGAAGCCATATTGTCATTGAAAACTTCTCAGATTCTATGCCAAACAATGATGTTCTTGTTTTTGCTGCAAAAGCTGCCGCCTACTTTTCTAAAGCTAGATTATCCGAAAATGTACCTGTTGACTACACTTTTATAAAATATGTCAAAAAGCCGCGCGGCGCGGCTCCGGGCAAGGTCATATTTACAAATCAAAAAACGCTTTTCGTTAACCCCGTAAAGCCATAGATATCACATTATATGATATCTTAATTTTTAGATTTTATTCCAGGAGCAAAAATGATTGCTGCAATAGCAATTTTGCTGGCATAATAAAGGTTTAATATACAGCAGAAAAGCTATCGACCCATTTTTCAAAATCTTCGATTTTTGAAAAATGGATTCAGGACTTGCTCTAGAGTTTAATACTAATTTGCAATTTATCGCTACTTAGTATAACCATTTATTTAACGCTTATCTTACGTATCCGTAAAATACATTATAGAACAAATACCTGCAAAATATCTGATTTTTCAACCGCCCTATTTATATTAGTATTATAGCATTAATATATATTTATAGGGAAAGATATGAAACAACTTACAAAAACCCAAATGCGCGTAATAATCACTCTTAATGTTGTGATAGTAGTTTTGCTGTGCGGATTATTTTTCAATTATCCGCTTGTCGAATCACCTGTCGGCGGTTCACTGGTTGACGCAGAGCACAATATCAAACGAAACGCACGCGTATCTTTGAACGTTGACCTTGATTTTGAAACAAATGTCGGCGGCAGCGGTGATGAAGAATTGGTCGCATGTTTTGCATCTAGCGATCAAACCAAAATACATATATTCGGAAATTCTAATTCTATTGATTATGATTTCAAGGAGTTAGGAAGCGGCATTTTCTTTGTTATGACAGACAGAAAAGCTCAAATCGAGAAGATTTTGAGGTTCGGAGATAGCGGCGATGTTTTAAGAAAGGTAATCTTAGCCGAAGGAGGCTACCTTTTGGGTATAGATAATATCACGGCAAAAACTACAAGACTACTGCTAATTAGCCCTAGCGGTGAAATAATCAAAAGCCTTGAGCACGGCATTGTAAGCGAGGAAAGAATATCAGATTTGTTGCTAATGGAAAACGGATATCTGCTTATAGTTCAAACAGGAATATCTCTAATTAATTTTTATGATATCAAAGTCTTTTTTACGGCCTTGACCTAAAGGATGAAGGCGCGGTTGTGATTTCAAATGCATCTTATAGTCAAGAGTATGTAGCTATTTTACCCAAAGGCTTGGATAAGTATATTATGGCTGTAAATTACAGTTCCGAATTATGGCGCGGAATGGCGATTGTCGAAATTAGCAAAGCTACTAGTCAAAGCAAAAAAATCATCCTTGAAAACAACTATTTATCAAAAGGATTTATGCCCGTTAACGGCGGATATGTAGCACTGATTATAGATGTCGAAGGCCGCTCATCCATAATAACTTTGAGTGCAACAGATTTTTCGATAAGAGAAAAGAAATACCTGGCAACATCGACCGATACTGCCGCTCTGTTCTTTGCTAATTCTAATTACTACGCGCACATTAAAACCGCAGAATTGTCTGCTGTTTTTAGGTTTGATTTAAATTTGTCCGGATACGAAGATATAGCACTGTTTAGACAAGCGGGAACCATCCACATCTCATACATACGAAACTCAGGCGTTATATATGCTTGTGGAGACGAAGACGCTATACTTGTAGGGCTATCCGACACACAAAATTGGTTCAAAAAATTTGGAAGCTTAAGTGAAGAAACAAATACCAAATTAGTTTTTTTTAACGATGAAATGTTTTTAATTTGCGAAAGCAACGGTAAGGATGGCGATGTCGGCGGTAATTTCGGAAAAAAAGACATTTGGCTTGCAAAAGTATCAATATAAAAAATTTTTGATTTTCTTAATTTTCGTCTCTATTACAATTTTTTCTTGCGAATAAATGGTATTGTTCTAAAACTCGTTCATAAAAAAGCGATATTTTTTAGGTAAAAATTGTTGTTGCAACTTATGATTTTTCCGATCTTCAATAGCTACAGTATTAAAGTATAGCTTCCATAAACTTTGAAATTGCGCTTCTTTCTCACTGATGTTCACCTCCAATTCTTTTGGAGCAAGCATTTTATGACAATTGATGCCATCAAAGAAAATCATCTTACCGCGACCGACATCGTGAAGAACAAATTTTTGCGTATTAAAGCGAATTTTCATATCTCGCATCAATAGTTCCAGCACATCATGATCTGATTTAAAATAACCATAGTATACTCCGCTTTCCATCTCTTGCAATCTAACAAAACCTAAAAGCCGACCGGTCTCGTGCCAAACTTTTCTTTAAGATCATTAAAGTTTATAACATCTGCGTTATCATACATAAATGTAGCTCTTTGACCGTACTTGAAAACAAGTTTTAAATATCTAAAAATATATTGCTCCTTGTCGGAATGCGAATTAAGATAGCTATTTGCAACATCATCGTATCCGGCTCTCCCAATTTTTTCGATAATACCATTTCGCACCTTTCGAGCAAGATCTTCATCAGCTGCCGTTTCAATGCAAGAATCCATCATCGTCGCTTTACCGGCTGATGATGTGATGATTTCGGCGTTTTTGAACTCATAATAATGCTTATAAACAGCAGTCAAAAAACCAACCAAATTATTCTCACATATAAGTATTTCCATAAAAATTCGATAAATATTTTACAGTTTTGTGCGGCAAAAATTATTTATAAGAAAAAACTGCATTAATTTAAGCCATTTTTTTACAAGCAAAATTAATAAGTTAAAAATCTTCTAACATTTCCCCACCCAGCGCATGAATATGCAAATGCTTTACCGTTTGATTTGCCGCCATGCCTTGATTAATGATAAGTCTAAATCCATCCGTAAATCCCAGTGCCTTTGATAATGACGCAAACTTTTCCATACAACGAAGTAGCTGCTGCCCATCATTATCCTTCATATCACTCAAGAGTGCGTAATGAGATTTAGGAATAATCAAATAATGAAGCATGGCATGTGGATGGATATCCTTTATGATGATCATATCATTATCCTCGTAAACTATATCAGCAGATATTTCCTTTTTAATGATTTTGCAAAAAATACAATTATTCATTTATAATCTCTCCTTTCATTCCATTAATATTATATATCTCACATAGCTTGTGGCCAAGAAAACTATGTCTATCTGCAATAGAAAATACCTTGATGTAATTTGATGTGTAGCCTGAATTATATTCTCCTTCGCTATCTTCTATAAAAACTTTAGTTATTTTACCTATATTCTTTTTATAGAAAGACAGCTTTAATTCATTCTTTAGCACACCAAGGTCCAGCGCCCTTCCTTCAATTATTTGCTTATCCACTTGACGCATAGTCGCCGCCTTTGTCCCTGCCCTTTTACTATACGGAAAAACATGAATATCCGAAAATTCTACACTCTTTACAAAAGCAAGCGTCTCGGCATGATTTTCATCGGTTTCTTCCGGATAACCTGTAATAATATCAGTGGTAATACCCGCGGAAGGAAAAATTTTTTCTGATAAGTATAGTTTTTGATAGAATTCTTCTGGCTTATAATGGCGATTCATAGACTTTAACACACTTTCACTACCACTTTGCAATGATAAATGAAAATGGTCACAAAATCGGAATCGCGCATTTTTATTAGAAAATCCTCTGTAATAATATTACATTCAAGAGAACCCAATCTTTTGCGGACCGGTATATGCTTTAAAGCCGCAATCAAGTCACCCAAGGTATCTTTTTCATCCATGTAAGCAGAAATATTAATACCGGTTATAACTAATTCTTCGGTAGTTTTTGTACCTGCAAAATTTCAGATTTTTTCTGTAGAACTGTTTAGTAAGTTCCCACCAAACCCAAGAGAATGCTTGTTGATCCTTTTATCGATTATCTTATCAAGCCCCACAAAGGCACCGCCAAATATAAACAAAATATTTGTCGTATCTATCGGTATACATTCTTGCTGAGGGTGTTTTCGGCCGCCTTGAGGAGGCATTTAGCAATCGTACTCTCTACAATTTTTAATAGAGGCCTGCTGAACTCCTTCACCAGAAACATCACGCGTTATGCTTACATTTTCGGATTTACGGAAATCTTGTCAATTTCGTCGATATAGATTATTCCTCTTTCGGCCTTTGCAATATCAAAATTAGCGTTTTGAATAAGCTTTAGAAGGATGTTTTCAACATCCTCGCTACATAACCCGCTTCGGTCAATGTAGTCGCATCTGCGAACAAACGGCACATTAAGGATCCGTGAGAGGTTTGAGCCAATAATGTTTTACCACAGCCTGTAGGTCCTAGCATGAGAATATTGCTCTTCTTTAGCTGAATATCGTCATCGTCTTTTTCTTTTGGTTCTTTTTATTGTTTCATTATTGAATTCAATACGCTTGTAATGATTATATACCGCTACGCTTAACACCCTTTTTCGCATTATCTTGACCAACAATATATTCGTCAAGCTTACTTTTTCATTTCCTCAGGTTTTGGAAGAAAAAATTTTCCTGTTTTTTTTCGTCCTGCTTTTCCATTAATTCGTCGTAGCAGGTTTCAACACATTCGTCGCAAATATAGAACCCCTTCGGACTCGCCCAAAGATGCTCAACCTCAATCTCAGATTTTCCGCAAAAGGAACATGTTATTTCAAATGATTTACCCGTCAAATTCGGTATTCTCCTTATCTTGTTTTTGATTAAATGTTTTGAGACAAAATATAATATATCTCAAATTATAAAAAATATTCTAACCTCTCTTGTTGTAAATCTTATCTACAATTCCGTATTTAAGCGCCTCTTCCGCCATTCATATAAAAATCTCTGTCAACATCCTTTTCGATTCTTTCAATAGGTTGACGACAGTTTCTTGGAATATTTTCATTCATTCTCCTCTTGATTTTTAAAATATGTTCGGCTTGAATCGCAATATCACTCGCTTGACCTTGCGCGCCGCCCAAAGGCTGATGAATCATTATTTCGCTGTTAGGAAGACTAAACCTTTTTCCTTTAGGCGCGCCTGAAGAAAGCAAAAAGCTCCCATTGACGCTGCCATTCAACGCAAATAGTATTTACGTCACACTTGATATAATTCATGGTATCATAAATTCCCATACCGGCAGAAACGCTTCCGCCGGGACTATTTATATATAGACTAATATCCTTATCGGAATCCTTTCCTTCAAGGTATACTAATTGCGCAATGATAACATCAGCTTATGTCATTAATCTCACCTGTCAAAAAACTATTCTGTCCTCTAACATCCTCGAATAAATATCATAAGTGCGTTCACCGCGGTTGCTCTGTTCTACTACATAAGGAATAACGCTACTTTTAATCATAATATTATTATATCTCCCTATCTTCATGTTATTAACTCGGTTTTTTTGTCTTATTTTGTTTTAGTTTTTTACATTCGCCTGAGATTCTACGAATGAATTGTTTTCCTGTAAAAATTTCATAAGCTTAGATACCGCTATGTCGTTTTTGATATAGCCCATCTGAACACCGCTAAGCCCCTGCTTATATTCTTCAACAGATTTTTTCGACCTTTCAACAATTTCCACGATTTTCTGATTCAATTCATCTTCTGAAACCTCAATGTTTCCTGCTTTATGATTTGCTCGAGTGTGAGTCTCATCTTGACATTCTTTCTCGCCTCTTCTTCTCTGCTTTTTCTAAAAGCAGTCATATCGAATCCGGTGTACTTAAGATAATCTTCAAACTTTAAACCTTGATACATATATTGTATTCTGTTTTTAAAGTCTTCGACAATGTAATTAAGCTGAGTTTCAATCATGCAGTCAGGAATATTGCAATTAACTTTGAATACGATAGCTTCAAGCAGGTTATTTTCGTTCTCAACTTCTTCTCTGCGCTTACTATCTGCCTCTAAATTCTTAATGTCTGATTTATATTCGGCCAAAGTCTCGAATTTACTTGCGTCTTTTGCAAAATTATCGTCAAGTTCAGGCATTTCCTTAATGCGAATATTATGAAGGGTAACTACGAAAACAGAATCCTTACCCTTGAGGTTTTCAGCGTGGTATTCGTCAGGGAATCTAACATTAATATTTCTTGTCTCGCGCTATTTTCATGCCGATAACCTGATCTTCAAAGCCCGGAATGAAATTGCCGCTACCCAAAATAAGTTCTTGTTTTTCAACAGTTCCGCCATCAAATTTGAAACACCATCAACACTGCCGCTATAATCAATAATAGTAATATCACCTTTTGAGTCGCTCTATCAGTAATTTCGACCTTTCTTGAAAGCTCTCTCTAGCTTTATCAAGTTCGGCATTTATACCCTCTTCAGTAACAGGATACTCGACCTTATCAATTTTCAAACCCTTATATTCGCCAAGAGTAACCTCGGGCTTAATAGTAACGCTAGCGGAAAATTTTATGCCATTATCTCCTATGTCTTCAATATCCACATTTGGTTCCTCAACAGGGTAAATATCAAGATTAGCATCTAACGCTTCTGCGTAGGCGTTCTTAAAGCAAATATTAAAAGCATCGTCAAAAAAACTCCCGTACCGTAAATATTTTCAATCATACGTCTAGTCGCATCCACGTCTAAAGCCGGGTATATTATACTTATTCTTATTTTTGTGATAAGCTTTGTTGACATCTTCTTCCCATTCATGTTTCGACACGGTAAACGAAAATTTCACGCTTCCGTCCAATCTTTCAATTTCGTAATTCATTGTAATCCTCCATAAATATCCATTATAATTTTTAGTGCATAGAGTAAATTGTGTTGTCAAATTTTATTGACCGTTAAAATAAATATGATTATAATTAGGACTAAACTGTTGGTAAATATATTTACTTAACTTCAAAAAGTACATTAATTTTTGAAGCAGCTTAAAAATAAATGGTATTAAACCCCAGGGCAAGCCCTGGACCCACTTTCAAAATCGAATATTTTGAAAAGTGGGTTCCACAGCAGAGCTGCGAGGTATTAAACCTTGTGTCGGCGTCGCAAAAAATGCCCTTGCTAGCAAGCATTTTTGCTTCAATAAACTTAGCAAAAATTCATGCGCTAGCGGTTAAAAATATCGCGCATAGTCAATTTGCGATTTTATCGCTTAAAAATTTACTACAATGGAAAAACATTTTTCAAGGATAAAAATGCCTTCAGACGCTCTTACTTATGCACTTTGTGCAAATGAACTTAATAATAAACTTGCTGACGGCAGAATAAATAAGATAATGATGCCCTCTCCCGACACACTTATGATGAACATACGCGCATTAGGCTATAATCATTTGCTCATCCTTTCAAACCCATCCTTTCCAAGATTGCATCTTACCAAAACCTTGCTCCCAAATCCCGCTGTTGCGCCCCGATTTTTAATGCATCTTAGAAAACATATAGGAAGCGGAGTAATTGAAGAGTTATCTTAACTCCATTCGAGAGTAATTACATTAAAAATAAAGCCCATAACGAATTGATGATACCTGAAACAAAAAACTTATTATCGAAATTATGGGCAAGCATTCTAACATTATACTTGTTAACGAAAACAATATAATATCGGACAGCATAAAACATATTACAGCGGATATTTCTACAAAAAGACAAGTGCTGCCAGGTCTACCTTATAATATACCGCCCATACAATCTGAAAAACTTAATTTGACCGACAAAGAGGAATTATTACAAAAACTAAGTGCCTTTGAAGGTGGAAATTTAGAAAATACCCTACTTACCACATTACGCGGTTTAGCTGTCTCCACTATAAGAGAGGCACTTTTCCGCGCATTAGGTAAAACACAGACAGTTTTCGATTCAATAACTGATAACGAAATAAAAAACATTATAGACGAATTAAATGCACTTCACAATTTAAAAAACGCTAGGCCATGCGCACATAAATTAGAAAAGCGGTACGACGACTTTTTGTTTCGCCATATTTAAGTGTGGTGCAAAACAATATTTTGGACGATGATATCAAAACTGCTGAAAAGAGAGTTTATTTTTTGAGACTGTTAATGAGGCTATGGATGCTTATTACGATTCTTTTTCATCAAATCAGATGACAAGCGGCAAAAAAAATATTCTGCTTTCGACAATAAAAAACGCCCTTTCAAAAAATCAAAAAAAACTAGGTGCATTTTTACAAAAAACAACAAGACGCCTTAGATTGCGAAAATGACCGCAAAAAGGGCGATTTGATCCTGTCTAACCTATATAAAATACGCAAAGGCGACAGTGAAATTGAGGTTGAAGATTTTTTTCAATAATAATACTCCGCTTCGCATTTCAATTGATCCATATAAACTCCTCAACTCAATGCTCAAATATTTTATAAAAGCTATAATAAGAAAAAAACAGCCTTGTCAAAGCTTGATATTTTTATCGCTGAATTAAACGAAACTATAGAATATCTTGATAATCTCGCCTATTTTGCCGAAGCTGTGGAATCAGAAGATGTTTTTATCGAGATTGCAGATGAGCTTACAAGGCTTGGTTTTTTGAGAAAAAAGGCATCCTCAAAAAAAGATAATCAAAAGAAACATGAACATGCCTCCTCGGTTGAATACGGCGGATACAAAATATTTATCGGAAAAAGCAGTTTGAGTAACGACGCACTCGTAAGAAAATCTGCGCCTGAATTTGTGTGGTTTCACGCAAGTAATATACACGGAAGCCATATTGTCATTGAAAACTTCTCAGATTCTATGCCAAACAATGATGTTCTTGTTTTTGCTGCAAAAGCTGCCGCCTACTTTTCTAAAGCTAGATTATCCGAAAATGTACCTGTTGACTACACTTTTATAAAATATGTCAAAAAGCCGCGCGGCGCGGCTCCGGGCAAGGTCATATTTACAAATCAAAAAACGCTTTTCGTTAACCCCGTAAAGCCATAGATATCACATTATATGATATCTTAATTTTTAGATTTTATTCAGGAGCAAAAATGATTGCTGCAATAGCAATTTTGCTGGCATAATAAAAGGTTTAATATACAGCAGAAAAGCTATCGACCCATTTTTCAAAATCTTCGATTTTTGAAAAATGGATTCAAGATTTGCTCTAGAGTTTAATACTAATTTGCAATTTATCGCTACTTAGTATAACCATTTATTTAACGCTTATCTTACGTATCCGTAAAATACATTATAGAACAAATACCTGCAAAATATCTGATTTTTCAACCGCCCTATTTATATTAGTATTATAGCATTAATATATATTTATAGGGAAAGATATGAAACAACTTACAAAAACCCAAAATGCGCGTAATAATCACTCTTAATGTTGTGATAGTAGTTTTGCTGTGCGGATTATTTTCAATTATCCGCTTGTCGAATCACCTGTCGGCGGTTCACTGGTTGACGCAGAGCACAATATCAAACGAAACGCACGCGTATCTTTGAACGTTGACCTTGATTTTGAAACAAATGTCGGCGGCAGCGGTGATGAAGAATTGGTCGCATGTTTTGCATCTAGCGATCAAACCAAAATACATATATTCGGAAATTCTAATTCTATTGATTATGATTTCAAGGAGTTAGGAAGCGGCATTTTCTTTGTTATGACAGACAGAAAAGCTCAAATCGAGAAGATTTTGAGGTTCGGAGATAGCGGCGATGTTTAAGAAAGGTAATCTTAGCCGAAGGAGGCTACCTTTTGGGTATAGATAATATCACGGCAAAAACTACAAGACTACTGCTAATTAGCCCTAGCGGTGAAATAATCAAAAGCCTTGAGCACGGCATTGTAAGCGAGGAAAGAATATCAGATTTGTTGCTAATGGAAAACGGATATCTGCTTATAGTTCAAACAGGAATATCTCTAATTAATTTTTATGATATCAAAGTCTTTTTTACGGCCTTGACCTAAAGGATGAAGGCGCGGTTGTGATTTCAAATGCATCTTATAGTCAAGAGTATGTAGCTATTTTACCCAAAGGCTTGGATAAGTATATTATGGCTGTAAATTACAGTTCCGAATTATGGCGCGGAATGGCGATTGTCGAAATTAGCAAAGCTACTAGTCAAAGCAAAAAAATCATCCTTGAAAACAACTATTTATCAAAAGGATTTATGCCCGTTAACGGCGGATATGTAGCACTGATTATAGATGTCGAAGGCCGCTCATCCATAATAACTTTGAGTGCAACAGATTTTTCGATAAGAAAAGAAATACCTGGCAACATCGACCGATACTGCCGCTCTGTTCTTTGCTAATTCTAATTACTACGCGCACATTAAAACCGCAGAATTGTCTGCTGTTTTTAGGTTTGATTTAAATTTGTCCGGATACGAAGATATAGCACTGTTTAGACAAGCGGGAACCATCCACATCTCATACATACGAAACTCAGGCGTTATATATGCTTGTGGAGACGAAGACGCTATACTTGTAGGGCTATCCGACACACAAAATTGGTTCAAAAAATTTGGAAGCTTAAGTGAAGAAACAAATACCAAATTAGTTTTTTAAACGATGAAATGTTTTTTAATTTGCGAAAGCAACGGTAAGGATGGCGATGTCGGCGGTAATTTCGGAAAAAAAGACATTTGGCTTGCAAAAGTATCAATATAAAAAATTTTTGATTTTCTTAATTTTCGTCTCTATTACAATTTTTTCTTGCGAATAAATGGTATTGTTCTAAAACTCGTTCATAAAAAAGCGATATTTTTAGGTAAAAATTGTTGTTGCAACTTATGATTTTTCCGATCTTCAATAGCTACAGTATTAAAGTATAGCTTCCATAAACTTTGAAATTGCGCTTCTTTCTCACTGATGTTCACCTCCAATTCTTTTGGAGCAAGCATTTTATGACAATTGATGCCATCAAGAAAATCATCTTACCGCGACCGACATCGTGAAGAACAAATTTTTGCGTATTAAAGCGAATTTTCATATCTCGCATCAATAGTTCCAGCACATCATGATCTGATTTAAAATAACCATAGTATACTCCGCTTTCCATCTCTTGCAATCTAACAAAACCTAAAAGCCGACCGGTCTCGTGCCAAACTTTTCTTTTAAGATCATTAAAGTTTATAACATCTGCGTTATCATACATAAATGTAGCTCTTTGACCGTACTTGAAAACAAGTTTTAAATATCTAAAAATATATTGCTCCTTGTCGGAATGCGAATTAAGATAGCTATTTGCAACATCATCGTATCCGGCTCTCCCAATTTTTTCGATAATACCATTTCGCACCTTTCGAGCAAGATCTTCATCAACTGCCGTTTCAATGCAAGAATCCATCATCGTCGCTTTACCGGCTGATGATGTGATGATTTCGGCGTTTTTGAACTCATAATAATGCTTATAAACAGCAGTCAAAAAACCAACCAAATTATTCTCACATATAAGTATTTCCATAAAAATTCGATAAATATTTTACAGTTTTGTGCGGCAAAAATTATTTATAAGAAAAAACTGCATTAATTTAAGCCATTTTTTTACAAGCAAAATTAATAAGTTAAAAATCTTCTAACATTTCCCCACCCAGCGCATGAATATGCAAATGCTTTACCGTTTGATTTGCCGCCATGCCTTGATTAATGATAAGTCTAAATCCATCCGTAAATCCCAGTGCCTTTGATAATGACGCAAACTTTTCCATACAACGAAGTAGCTGCTGCCCATCATTATCCTTCATATCACTCAAGAGTGCGTAATGAGATTTAGGAATAATCAAATAATGAAGCATGGCATGTGGATGGATATCCTTTATGATGATCATATCATTATCCTCGTAAACTATATCAACAGATATTTCCTTTTTAATGATTTTGCAAAAAATACAATTATTCATTTATAATCTCTCCTTTCATTCCATTAATATTATATATCTCACATAGCTTGTGGCCAAGAAAACTATGTCTATCTGCAATAGAAAATACCTTGATGTAATTTGATGTGTAGCCTGAATTATATTCTCCTTCGCTATCTTCTATAAAAACTTTAGTTATTTTACCTATATTCTTTTTATAGAAAGACAGCTTTAATTCATTCTTTAGCACACCAAGGTCCAGCGCCCTTCCTTCAATTATTTGCTTATCCACTTGACGCATAGTCGCCGCCTTTGTCCCTGCCCTTTTACTATACGGAAAAACATGAATATCCGAAAATTCTACACTCTTTACAAAAGCAAGCGTCTCGGCATGATTTTCATCGGTTTCTTCCGGATAACCTGTAATAATATCAGTGGTAATACCCGCGGAAGGAAAAATTTTTCTGATAAGTATAGTTTTTTGATAGAATTCTTCTGGCTTATAATGGCGATTCATAGACTTTAACACACTTTCACTACCACTTTGCAATGATAAATGAAAATGGTCACAAAAATCGGAATCGCGCATTTTTATTAGAAAATCCTCTGTAATAATATTACATTCAAGAGAACCCAATCTTTTGCGGACCGGTATATGCTTTAAAGCCGCAATCAAGTCACCCAAGGTATCTTTTTCATCCATGTAAGCAGAAATATTAATACCGGTTATAACTAATTCTTCGGTAGTTTTTGCAAGCCGCTCCGCCTCTAAAACAAGCTCCCGTACAGTTCTGCTACGGCTTCTGCCACGTAAATATGGCACAATGCAATACGAACAAAAATTATTGCAACCGTCTTGAATCTTCAAATATGTTCTTGCCCTAAAGTTTATTCCGGAATCAATGGAAAAAACATTTTTTGAAGTTTCATTGGCAAACAAATCGCGTTCTATGATATCAGCAGCAATTTCAATCGTTTCCGGATTTGATATCATTTCTATTTGAAGTTTTTCTATTGTTTCGATTACCCTTGCAATTTTATCATTGGTTCCAAAAACTGCAATAACATTATTCTTATTTTTAAATGTTTCCGGCAAATTTTCGCTACTACAGCCAATTATAATAATCTTTGCATCAGGATTAAATTTAAGTGTTCTGGCAATCATTTGACGGGATTTTTTGTCCGACTCCGCAGTTATTGAACAGGTATTGATTATGTAAACATCAGCATAGGAAAAAAGGCTCACCGCTTCATGACCCAATTCTTTTAGGGAAGAAATAATAACTGTACTCTCATATTGATTAACCTTGCATCCTAAGGTGTAAACACAAAACTTCATTCTTTTCTAATCTTCTCCAAAGTATAATAGTCATCAAACAGAAATTTAATAACCCAAAAAATACGCCATTTCCATTAATATGTCAGACATAACAAGATAGATTTAGGCAAAATTACCAGTCAAACTCGTATAAAACAGCACTAACTATGGCGATCGCAGCGGTTTCGGCGCGAAGGATTCTTTTACCCAAACTAACATCAGCTACACCATTATTTATTAAAGTTTCTGCTTCTCTTTTTGAAAACCCACCTTCCGGTCCTATTAAAACAGCAATCCGGTTCCTGTGATCCCCTTGAATAAGAGCTTTTTTTAAACCTTTATCAGATTTTTCATACGCAAATATGGCGGTTTCATAAGCTTTTAACAGCAATTCAACCTCTGCAAAGCTAACCGGATTATTAACTTTAGGGAGCACACTTCTTCCGCATTGTTTACAGGCTTCGATGCAAATTCTGTGGTATCGATCAGGATTAAAGTCTCCTTTTTTTCCTTGAGAATACTCGGTAATTACAGGATAAAACTCCTTTACGCCAAGTTCTGTAAGCTTTTGATAAACAAGACTCATCTTGTCGTGCTTGATAAGGGATACAAAAGCATGAAGATCAATACCAGTCTCCAAAAAATTGCTCTCTTTAGAAATAAACTCAAGCGCCGTTTCATTCTTTTTGATATTTGTTATCTTATATCTATAGTCAAACTCATCACCACAAAAAAGCACTATTTCGTCACCCGCTTTCAGGCGCAAAGAATAGGCTAAATGCAAATGATTGTCGCCACATAATAGCATGGGGTCTTTAAGTACTTCTTCAAAAAATCTATTCATTAATCTATCTAATTACTACACTAAAATCAGGTTTTTGCCGTCCATCTCATTTGGAATGTTAAGATCCATCAAAAACAACAATGTAGGAGCAATATCACAAAGAGCGCCTCCTTCCTTTAAGGATACGTTTCTGTATTTATTGGAAGCTACAATTAAAGGCACCTGATTGGTCGTATGTGCCGTCATAGGAGAGCCATCAGGCTCTTTCATCTGTTCGGCATTTCCATGGTCTGATGTTATTATTGCACTGCCGCCGGCCTCTAAAATTTTATCAACCAACTTTTTTACAGCCTTATCTACTACTTCAACAGCCTTAACCGCCGCGTCCATAACGCCCGTATGCCCAACCATGTCGCAATTTGCAAAATTTATTATAAGTACGTCGGTTTCCCCTATTACCTTTAAAGCAGCCTCAGTGACCTCTTCCGCGCTCATTTCAGGTTTCAAATCATAGGTTGGAACGCGAGGACTCGGAACAAGGATACGTTCTTCATTTGAATTCGGACTCTCAACTCCGCCATTAAAGAAGAATGTAACGTGCGCATATTTTTCAGTTTCGGCAATTCTTGTCTGCTTTTTTCCCATAGCAGCAAGATATTCGCCCAAAGTATTGTTTATAACCTTTGGGCCGTAGGCAGTATAGATACCGACAAAGTTGTCATCATACTGAGTCATACCGACATAATAAGTCTTTTTGTAATTACCCTTTCGTTTGAATTTATCAAAATCAGGATAAATTGCGGCCTCAGTTATTTCTCTTGCCCGGTCGGCTCTAAAATTATAGAAAATAATACTGTCATTTTCGTTTACGCCTTGATAGCCTCCAATAACACACGGCTCCATAAACTCATCGGTAATTCCTTTTGCGTAAAAAGTTTTAACGGCATCAAGAGCATAATTAAAGCTATTACCTTCGCCACTAAATACACAGTTATAGCCGCGCTCCACTCTTTCCCATCGCTTATCGCGATCCATATAATAATATCTGCCCACAACTGTAGCAATTTTTCCGCAATTTATTTTTTCGATTTCATTCTCAAGATCGGCAATAAAACGCACCGCACTAGAAGGAGGGGTATCTCTGCCGTCTGTTATACAATGCACATAAACCTTCTTTAGCCCTTCTTTTTTTGCCAACCTGATTAGTGCGTAAAGATGAGTATTCATGCTATGAACACCGCCACTAGAAAGCAATCCTACCAAATGCAATGCGCTATCATTCTTTTTACAATTTTCAACCGCACCTAAAAAAGCAGGATTGGTAAAAAAATCCCCGTCATTGATAGATTTGCCTATCCTTGTAATATCCTGATAAATCACTCGCCCCGCACCTATATTAAGATGTCCTACTTCGCTATTACCCATCTGCCCTTCAGGTAACCCGACCGACAATCCGCTCGAATTCAGTAAAGTATGCGGAAAACGAGACATAAGCTTAGTTATATTAGGTATACCTGAAAGAGAAACCGCGTTGCCGTGAGTTTCCTTAGTGAATCCCAATCCGTCAAGAATTATTAATGCATCAGTTTTTTTCATAGTTAATAATCCCTGCAAACTCCTTAGCCTTTAAACTAGCACCACCAACCAAACCTCCGTCAATATCGCTCATTGCCATGAACGACGCGAAATTAGCAGCCTTTACACTACCACCATAAAGGATTCTGATTTTGTTTGCACATTTGTCGGAAAATCTTTTTCCAAGCTTATTGCGGATAAATTTTATTTCGTTGTTAGCAAGCTCAGGAGTCGCAGTCTTGCCTGTGCCGATAGCCCAAATTGGTTCGTATGCAACAATAGTGCCCGCGGCTTCCTCTTCTGTAAGCCCATCAAATCCGTCAATAATCTGTTTATAAAGAACCTCTTGTGTTTTACCCGCTTCCTTCTCCGCATCAGTTTCGCCCACACAAACGATTGGTTTCAGACCATTTTTTATAGCCTGTTTTAATTTATTATTAACTGTCTGGTTGGTATCACCGAACATAGCGCGACGCTCAGAATGTCCAATAATAACATAGTCCACTCCTATATCCAGTAACATCGCCGCACTAATATCGCCGGTGAATGCGCCTTCATCCGCCCATGACATATTTTGTGCGCCAATCTTTATCTTTGACCCTCTGACTGCTTTCTTAGCAGTCTCAAGCGCAGTAAATGGAACACAAAGCAGAACTTCTCTACTTGTGTCATTGCAAAGCGGCTTTAACTCGGTTAAAAACTCTTTGGCCTCTTGTCTCGTTTTAAACATTTTCCAATTGCCGGCAATCAACGGTTTTCTCATTTCTTTTTTCTCCGTTTCTAATTTGTTTTTTTACAAAAATTTTTGACTGTTATGATACGCATTTATTTACCTATATTCTAAAGCCACTATTTTACCTATAAGGATTGTCTTATTCTTTCATAAATAATAATGCCCGCGGCTACAGACGCATTAAGCGAGCTGATCTGTCCCTTCATTGGAATCTTAATCGCCGCATCACAGCACTTTAATGTGCGCGGTTTTACACCGCTTCCTTCGCCGCCGATAACAATGGCTACCGCACCCTTCAAATCGGTTTGATACAAGTTATTCCCCTCAAGATCGGCCGCATAAACCCAAATATTCTTTTCCTTTAACTCGTTAATTGTGTCGCTTATGTTTGTTACCTTTGCAACCTTCATGTGAGCCGCCGCGCCGCAAGACACCTTGATGACAGTTTCGTTGACCGAGACACTCCGGTGACGCGGAATTACTATACCGTGTACTCCCGCACATTCAACCACTCTTATTATACTGCCTAGATTATGCGGATCTTCCACACCGTCAAGCAGTACAATAAAAGGCGGCTCGTTCCGCTCCTCCGCAAGCGCAAGTATATCATCAATTTCCGAATATACAAAGTCGGTAATTTCTGCTATAAAACCCTGATGCCTGCCATTATCGCTTTCCCTGTCCATAGCTTGCTTGTCACGAAAAAAGATTTTGATGCCGCGAAATTTTGCATCGTCAATTAATTTTTGCGCCGATGCGTCTTTGAGTCCTTTTTCTACCGCCAAACGGTCTATTGTCCTTCCTGACCTAATCGCCTCTGAAACAGCGTTCCTTCCAATTATTTTCATTCTCTTTATCCTTAATTATTATTTGTGGCACAGAATTTAATCGGTGCGGTATTTTTATATATCGTGAAAATTATTTTATGGCCGTTGGTTTCAAATTCTTCACTCTCCGATTCTAAAAACCACTCAGGTTTTTCATCAAGATTATCGAAAAATACTGTTGCCTCACCATCCTTACGTACCTTGGTAATATAAGCTACACTGCAATAAGGCAGCATAGTACGATAGAACATTCCGCCGCCAACAACAAAAATATCATCTGTCGGATATTCCTTCAATATATCCTTTAACTGATCTAAAGAATGGGCGGTTATGCACCCTTCATGTTCTTCGGGAGATGCGTTTATTACAATATTAATTCTATTTTTCAAAGGCTTGGAATTTGGAAAAGATTTTAAGGTATTGCTGCCCATAATAACAATTTTGCCCTCTGTTTTTTCTCTGAAAAACTTCATATCCAGCGGTAAGCTAAACAGCAAATCGTTATTTTTTCCAATTCCCCACTTTTCATCAACTGCAACAATTACGTTCATGTATTCCTCCCAATAATTAAATTGTTTTAAATTTCTTTATCTCAGCCATTTTCAAAATAAATTGTTAGCATTATTTCATTTAAAGATTAATTTTTTAGAACCATTTGCCTAAAACTACCGCTTCTAAATGGCAACTTCAATCTTTTCAGTCAACGGTGTGAATTTATAGTCGATAAGCTCAAAATCTTCCGGTCTAAAATCGTAAAATTCGGTAATGTCCCTTTTTATTTTTAGTTGCGGCGCAGGAAATATCTCGTTTTTGATTATTTTTTCTACGATTGGAATATGTCTATCATAAATATGTGCATCTGCTATAACGTGCATAAGCTTACCTGCCTTTAGCCCTGCAGCTCTAGCGAACATATGAATAAGGATACTGTACTGCACTACATTCCAATTATTCGCTGTAAGTACATCCTGAGATCGTTGATTTAAAATCGCGTTAAGCTTATTTCCACTTACGTTGAGGGTTAGCATATAAGCACACGGATATAGATTCATTTCAGACAAATCGGAATGATTATACATATTTGCAATCATTCTTCTTGACCACGGGTTGTTTTTTAGATCAAATAGCAGTCTGTCAACTTGATCAAATTCTCCTTCCTTATACTTATGTTTTTGGGAAAGCTGATAACCGTAAGCCTTACCTATTGTGCCGTCCTCACCTGCCCAAGAATTCCATATCCCGCTCTTTAGATCGCTGAGCTTATTACTCTTTTTTTGCCATATCCAAAATAGTTCATCAATACAGTTACTAAAAAAAGTTTTGCGCAGAGTTAGAATAGGAAATTCTTCTTCTAAATCATAAGTATTGACAATTCCGAATTTTTTTAATGTATACGCAGGACTACCGTCGCTCCATTTAGGTCTTACGGGGAGTCCGTTATCAATTACACCGTTTGTCAAAATATCCTTGCAATTATCTATAAAAATTCTGTCGGCAATACTCATTATATTAGCTTTCCGGCATCAACATAAACCTCAAAAAAGCATATGATATTGATTTATTTTTAGCTTAAAAAGATTTTACAGTTTTTAAGCACTTAAAAAAAACAAACCACACATCAGAGAGGTATCTATCCGCTACCGCTCCTCCTTTTCAACATTAATCGCACACAAATTCATAATCTCCGCCAATCTCTCGCTCTGTCCATCCAAAAACAAATAACCAATCAATCCTTCTAACGCGGTAGCCTTTTTATAATCTGCCAACCCCGCATTTTTTGCTTTGCTCGGCGTATGGGCGTTTCTCCCCGTCCCCAACTATGTCTGCTTCCTCTACAGTTAATTTATCCATAATCGACTCTAAGCTTTTTGATTGACTTGACGCCTTAACGTATTCTTTTGAAAGCAGATGCAGTTTGCCCGATTTGCAGTCGAATTTTCTTATCAGCCTTTCACGCACAAAAAGAGAATAAACCGCATCACCAACGTGCGCAATTGAGATAAGATTAAATTGATTAATAAGCAAAGATCTATCCATCGCTTACATTCTATCAAATTTTACTCTAAAATGCAATTGTTTAAAGCAATTCGGATATACCTTTTATTTTTAAGGCTCGGCAAGTATAGTTACCATCCCCTTACTTCCGTCAATATGAATGTAATCGCCCGTATTAATTAGCCTTGTTGCATTTGAAACGTTAGCAACGAGCGGCATACCATACTCTCTTGCAACGACCGCACCTTGAGAAAGCAAAGAACCACTTTCTGTTATTAGCCCGCTTGCTATGGCATAAAACGGCAACCATTCTATATCAGTAAAGGCGGCTATCATTATTTCCCCATCTTTAAGTTGCATGGCATCCTCTGCGTTTTTCACTACTCTTGCCCGCCCTCTTGCCTCGCCGCGACTTACCGGTATACCATTCAAAACAGCGCCCTTTTGCTTAGAGGCAATAGTACAGTTTAGAGATACAGGATTTCCGATTGAAACTTCATTAAAACTAAGATCGGACTGAACCCCTAATAACTTTCTTCTTTGAACAGCAAGTTGTAAAAGCTTACTTTCCTTGCCGATTATCAATCTACCAAGCTCTTCATGTGTCAGAAAAAATATCAGGTCTTTATCTTTAATTATTTTGTTCAGCACCATTGAATCTGCAAACTTCGAGTATGCCTGTTTAAAAACATCTATGATTTTAATGTACTTAGATTTTGCATACTCTTTGTTATAAACACCGATACGCGCTTGATTTATCATATATTTTACTATCGGCTTTAATGGCGGTTTTTTTGTTTTGAGCAGCTCCTTTGTTATTTGTTCTACTCTGGATTCCGATTTTTGCGGTTCTTCTGCGCTTGATTTAATCAATGTAAGAATATTATTCATAAGCAAAAGCTCGTCATTTTTCCATGACTTACTTCTAAGCTCCATCTCCCTTATGGTCCTATGTCCATGCTGAGCGATAAAATGGTCGTAAGCTTCCTTGATTTTCTTATCGTCCTTTTTTATAATCTCATATAATTTTTCTATCGAAAAATCGGCGGCCGCAGGATATTGATTAAGGGTTTCACGGGCGACTTTGCGCATAGAATAAATAATATCGATATTTTCAAAATCTTCTATATTTGTAAGCAACTCTGAAAATCGTCTTTTTGCGTAATCCGCATCAGGAAATGCCGAATTTACTGTTTGAAAAAGTGCGCTGCTCATTGCTCCCGAATGCGCGCTAGTAATATAATAAAACAAGGTAGCTTGCAAGAGGCAATCAATTTTTACGGTTATATTATCGTAGAGAGTCTGCAAATCTTGCGCATCTTCAATTACCAGCTTTTCAGCAAGCGCATCAATCTTATTGATTGCTTTTTTGCTCGACATAATAAAACGCAAATAATTAAAACCGTTTTTTGCACGAATTATACCGTTTTGTTTCTCATATGCTAAATTCGGCGTATTAAGTACTTTACCGCAAACACTCCTCTCAATGTCGTCTTTTTTTGTACCCATAACCACCGAAGCTATTTTATTAATATTAGAGAGATTGAAGAATAAATGATTACTAAAATTTGCAATACACGAACGTGCAGGAAGATATTTCAAGCTCTTGAAAGCGCCTGCTTTAATAAGCATGGATCTTAACGCATAATCAATTCCGTAAACTGTTGTACTAAGAGATAGCGGAGTAACTGCACCGGATAACATTTCCCCGGTATTTGCAGTTGTAAAAACAGTATTTTCATCGCCTTCCAATCCATCAAACTCATCAATCGTTGCGCTGTCAAGGGTGGTTATAGGACGGGCTTGCAACCAAAATAATTGACCTGATTTATCTATCGCCCATTCTAAGTCCAGCGGATAACCAAAGAATTCAACCGCCTTTGCTACATCGGTGCATAATTGACTAAGAATAACTGAAGGCAATAATTTTGACGTCGAGTCTTCACATACTTGCTCAAATTCGGCAATCTTGCCTTTTTCTTCCCTATATGGCACAACGTATCGCTTAATCTTAGCTTTACCTAAAATCATCCTGTCAGTAATTCCTTTAACAGCTTCAATAATGATTTCATTTTCGCCATTCAAAGGATTCTTTGAAAAACAAACGCCAGAATATTTCGCATCAACCATTTCCTGCACAACAATAGACATAGCGTCACTTTTCACACCGCTGAAATAATTAACATGGCTCCCAGATGTATTACTTTTTAGAGACTCCATACATTTTTTTATTGCGACTGACAGTTTTTTTCTATCTGACACATTGAGATAAGTCACGTATTGACCGGCTACTGAAAAATCCACGCCGTCCTCGATTGATGCAGAAGAACGGACTGCTACATGTTTCAATCCGCTTTTTGCATAATAATCGGTAGCAAAAGCATAGTCCTCCTCCCGCTTCATATCAACAACAACAAAACCTTCGGGAACCTCAAGTCCTGCCTTGATTAATTCCCTTAGTCCTTTGGCTTTGCCTCCGATCGAATCATAAATGTTTTTTGGTATATCTTTCAGTTTATAAATAATCATATTTGCATTCGTTTCCCGCCATTACGCTCTAGTAATAATTTCTTTATTTTTCCGTTTGTATACCTTTTTACAAATTATTTGACACAATATTTTTACCCTTCATATTATCTAAAAAACCTCCATATAAAAACGCCGTCTTCGTTTGAGGGATCAAAACACTGATATTTTTCTATTATTGTTAATATAACAAATTTTTTAATAAAAGTCAAGAAAGTACACTTATCAGTAAAATTTGATAGTGTTACAAAATTATGATAAATGAAACAAGTCGAGATCCATGCCAGAAAGAGAACACGATATCCACATGAGCCGAAGCATTATTGGCTTTGGATGATAGCTTAGAAAGTGAGAGAATCACCCCAACTTCGGTTGGGGACAGCGCTGTTTCGTTTGCCGTGTCCGATAAATTCAACACGTCCAAACAGCCTAAAAACAAAACCGCACAAAAATCCCAAATACACCAATACGAAATAGACTCTTTTGCAAGAGTCGTACTTCCCACAATCCAAGTTCTCTTTGAAACCGAAGAAGGCAAAAAAGAATTTGAGGAATGGAAAACCTTTAGGCAAGTAGATCAACGGAAAAAAGAGTAAAATCAGAAAGGAATTATATGAGACTTAAGCAAGCGGCTGCGAATACTTTTGATTTTGTAATTAAAAATATCGTAGATAATGCTGATAATGTCAAAATTACCATTAGGTTGAATGCAAATTATGATAATATTGAAGATTTGAGAGATTTATCCTATCATTTGGTTTGCGATTTGAAGCTGAAAAATAAGGTAAAAAATTTATTTGGCACAACTAAAAAACTACGAAGATTGTTGCTACGATGGCTGCAATATAGACGATGCCGATTTTGAGTTGGTAAAGTCAGACTTCAACGATTATTTAAAAAGCATTGGACAGCAAAAGCATGTCGATGAAGAAAAAAGTCTTTTTGCAATTAAAACCTGCGGTCTTTTACAAGTTGGATCTTGTGTTATTGGACCATTGGGCGAATTGTATAAATGTGAACATAATCTAGGGGTAAACGATTACACTGTAGGTGACATAAAAAATGGAATAGTATTCAACGAAAATTATAATAGATTAACAAATCCAATTATTTATGAGAGGTGTAGAGGATGCAAGCTTTTTCCTATTTGTAAATTAAGTGTTTGTCATGCACTATATCCTTTTGCAGGCAAAAATGAAAAATGCAATATTTATGAAATGCAAAATAGAAAATTAAATAATTATTTAAAAAAAATGATTGTAGGAGTATAAAATGGTTATTATTAGTAAAGCTTTGAGAAGTTTAAGCGATTCTTTATTTGTTGCAGAAATGTGTAGTTGTTTCAATTGGGAGAATTGCGGATGTCATTCGACATGCGAATGTGTTCAATATTAGTTCTTAAAAGACGATAGTAATTTTATTTTTACTTAATTAAACCCTTCTTTTCAAATACAATTACTTTATTTTTAGAAAGATGAAATGGTACTAAGTTCAGTTAATACCATAGTTCTAATCATAGTGATATGGTATGTTTTTGGATGCTTCTGGTTTTTTAAGTATCTTTCAAAAATAATAAAAGATTTGAGCAAATGAAAACGGTTTTACCGAAGGCACAAATAACCGGATTAAGGTAATAAAACGTAACGCCTACGGCTACCGCAACTTTCATCTCTTTCGCAACCGCATGCTTCACTGTTGCGCCTAATCCGCCTCGACGAAAAAATTTTTCCATTCAGGGTACCCTGAATGGAAAAACACAACAACTTATATTAATTCTTTTGTACTAACCTATACCCAACATTTGACATTGAGCCCAAAA
Organism: Holotrichia oblita; assembly: GCA_023690525.1. Lineage (NCBI taxonomy): Eukaryota > Metazoa > Arthropoda > Insecta > Coleoptera > Scarabaeidae > Holotrichia > Holotrichia oblita. The sequence continues at coordinate 51,519 of JALQSN010000122.1, read as the reverse complement.
GAATAATTAGCGGACGTTAGCCGTTGGTATTATTATCGTTATTATTAGAAGTATCAGTATTATTATTCCCGTAAGGATTGTTGTTTCCATTTACATCGTTGTTTCCATATGGATTATTATTCCAATAAATGTTACCTCCACTGTACATGTTGTTACTTCCATACATTCCGCCGCCATATGTTCCGGGAGGAACATCCATAGCAGGCCGATAATTTTTCTGCAAAACACAGCCCGTTATTATAGCAATATTCATAGCCAATGAAAATAATGCTGTAGCATCAGACGATATGGACATTAAATTAAAAATGGCTCCGATGACGGAGAAAACCAACAAAACTGTTATATAAGTTTGACCCTGCGGTTCTTTTCTGTTTTTGATAAGTCTGAAAAAAAAGTATCCCTGTATCAATGCAGCAATCGCCATTATAAATAATACAATTATTTTGACTGTATTTATTATTGATTTAATCTGTTCTTCATCATAACCACCCATATTTTGAAGAGCTGCGTCTATCATATAGCCAGATGCAAGTATCGCAACGGCACTAATAATCAATGAAATGAGATTCAGTGATATACATATGATAAGAATTAGGAAAGCAGATTGTTTAAGTTTTTTCATCATCAGAATTGTCCTCTCTTTTTTTTATTATTAATTTTGCAGTAGCTGATAATTTCAACAAGTTACCATATTAGTATATCATATTATTCTCTTTTGTCAAATAATTTCGAAAAGTAGCAGACAAATATTTGCAATTTAAGAAAATTTCACAACTTTTGTTTTTTTGGTTTTATAACTGTATATAGTATATTCCGATTCACTCATTGTAATTATACTATCCAAATATTCCGTCAAATCTTCAAAAGAATTAATTAGACAAAGCTCATTTGATGATGAATAGGAATGAGACCTCACTATATCCACATTCTCTAACTGTGCCTCTGATAGCTTATTGAAATCGGTGCTTATACTAAAGAACAAAGCAGATATTTCGTTGTCAAGGCGGTAGCAAAGAAATTTGCCGCTGTAAAACTCGGCAAAAATTTTATTTTCCACCTCACCGCTTTCCTCAAAACCCCTTATCTCGATTTTGCTTAGCAGTATGTCAAGTCCCGTCATATTTACACTAAGCGGAAAATAGACTGTAAATCCCTTATAATTATACTCTATCTCTATCAATTGGCGCGCCGTTTTTTCATTAAGCTTATTTATAAATATTGCGTCTACTTTTTTGGCTCTGATTGCGTTAAGTGTCGTCATTACATCGTAGGAGCTTTGCATATCTCCTATGATATAAATCTTATCGCCTACCGTAACTACGCTCGTTACATCATAATATGCTGTGGTAACCGGGATAATCGAATCTGAAATATTGTAAGAATAATTACAAAAAACCGCAATAACAACACATACAAACATGCAAACCGCCGAAATTACCCTAGAAAAATACGGTTTGCGTACAAAGCGACTTGCCATAAAGTAAATTAAATAACACAAAAATATCGGCAGCAGCGAAAATACGATGAGTCGCGCAAATGGCAATTTTGCAACTAATTGCGCAATATTATCAATTACTAGCAACCCATATCCCGATATTCTTATAACAAAGCCCATAACCGGTATAAAAATCGTAAGAATAACTCCCGTGATAAGCAGTATAAATGTTAGCATAATTATGTAAATAAGCAAAATATTAGAGATCATCGAATACAGCGAAACACTTTTGAAATAATATATGGTGAGCGGAAGTACGCTGATTTGAGCCGACAATGTAGTTGCGATAGACGAAGACAAAAATCGCGGAAATTTTAATTTGGTTAAAGCCTTTCTTATGGGTGGTGCAAAAAGAATTATTCCAAGTACAGCACAAACACTCATCAAAAAACCGATGTCAAAAAGATAATTCGGCTTACCGATAAGAAGAATACAAACCGAGCAGCTAAGGTTGTTAAGTAAATCGCGCTGTCTGCCTCTAATACTCGCAATCAGTCCTACTATACCCATAACCGACGCTCTTATTACCGACGGAGAAAAATCAACAATAAAAATATAGGCAAGCAATCCCGCGGTTATTATGCCGAATGAAATCCACTTATTAATTTTCAATTTTTTGAGCGGGAAAAAGAGTATCATGATCATAAAGCCGATATGCAATCCCGAAACAGCTAAAATATGCGCAAGTCCGCTCGCCCTGAAATAATCGGCAATATTAAGCGGTAAATCGTCCTTATCACCGGTAAGCATACTATAGGAAATTGCCGAATAATCGTCGCTAAGATTGTCGGACAACGTTTTGTACATTTTTGCACGGATTTTTTGCAAAAAAGAGGGATTGCCGAGTGTTAAAATAATGTCGGATTGACTGACGCTGGCATAGTAACGCTGATTTTTCCTATAGTTGCTTTCGATTTTCGTGCCTGTGACCTTTGCCGAAAAGATGAGAATATCTCCCTCTCTGGCAAATTCCATGCCGCCCTGCTCCTCGCTAAAGTAAACCCGTAACTTGCCTTTGACCGAATCACCGCTTAATTTTAAATTATCAAGCACGATAAGTCTGTTACCGTTCCTAACGGTATTGCCGTCCACCGTACCCTCAACTCTGTATATCATTCCGCTTACAAAATCTGACGGCAGCCAATTAATAACTTCATAGATATAAATGCTGTAAACAATAATTGAGAGAATAAAAGCCGTTATCATGGCAATTGATTTTATAGTATCTCTATGACTGCGAAAATATTTTATAAAGGAGCAAATCAAAAAAATAGAAAATGAAGCTATTAGCAAAATAGACAAAAGCGCAACCGAAAAATATATCCACGCAAAAAAAATAGATATAATCATGCATACCGCTACAAATAAAAAAAATCTAAAATTGATTATTCTTTTCCGATTTTTGCCCATCACTGATTTTTTCATCCGTACAAATTAACGTTTATAGATGTATTTAATAATTGCATAGATATACCCTTTTTATAAGTTAAATTCGTTTTTATAATATTAAACGTAAATACAGAATAAAAAATTTGGTGGCGCTAAATTTGAGTGATATTATAAAACTTGTTGTTGACATGAAAGTAGGCAAATAGGAACATTGTTAGGTCTACCATAACAGCACTTCTTGAAACGACACAGGTCTACCGCCTGAATCTTGCAAACCAATGCCGTTGCTACCGTTGTTGTTTTCTATACCCCAAGTTTCAGCTTTGGTTTGCAGAAGCTGCTGCGGACTAATCAATTCTGCATAGCTGTCCCAAGTGTCGGCATAATACATTTTAACATTGAATTGCTCTATTCGATTATACAGCCTTTCAAAAGTTTTGGTATCTCTATTTCCGCTTTCCCAGTCAATAAGCTCTCCAGTTGTGCGAGAGTACGCTTTCCAAATCCACAATTTGTTTTTTTTGACTGTATAAAATGCCACATTTCGTCCAACTCAACTACAATTTCACCTTTGGGTATCGGCTTGTGATAATGTGCTTTTGCAAATTCCCTAACCCAAATCAGTATCATCGTGTTTGCGTATCCTAACAAAGCACCTATCGTACGAAAACTTAATCCCGCGCAGTATAGCGTTACCGCTCTTAGCTTAACCGCATCTGTTGTTATTCTTTGCGTAGAAAATCGATACCCACATTCACAACATTTATATGTTTGCTTCCCATCTGCTCGATGTCCGTTTTTTACGATTTTCTCTGATTTGCATTTCAAACATTTCATTCTCTTATTATAACATATTTAATCTTTCTTTGTCACGTGAATTTAGCACCATCAAAAATTTTAAGAAAACATTTCTATTACGCTTAGAATAACGTCGAAAATTTCAATAAATTTAATTTCTTCCGCTCCTTCCGTATCCAATTCGTATTTCGGCGCGATTCCCCTCCAAAGGCTGAATTCCATTTCTAACTTTCCGCGCAACGAAAAGCTTCCAATTTTTATCAGTTCTCCGTTCGCCATAAATTCCGTATTCCCGACAGTTAAATAATATCCTACATCCCCAAACTGCTCTTTATTAAGCACTGTAATGTAATTCACAAAAATCGTAAAATCTATTTGAGGCATATTATGCAAAAAACTGGTATCAAGACCTTCCATTTCGACGGAAAACATCTCTACTATCAAATCCAACAGAATGGTTATATCAATCGTAAAGGAAGAGGACGTAACAGCGTTATCAACTCCGTAAACAACACCCAGCATCTCAAGTAAATCAATGCTTAAATATTCGGAATTGTTCCCTGTGCCGCTGCTTGGAGCATCAGAAACATCGGCATACAATACATCGAAGATTTCACCAATTGTCGTAACCTTGGCATAATACTTCTGAACATCCATTATACTTAGATAAAGAGTAGCATCACCTATCGTCTCGCTATCGAAATAGTAAAATGATATCATCGGAAGCTTGCCGTATTTTATCTCTGTGCATAAATAAGTATCCGCCGAATTTTTTGCAAAAGAAAAATCGGTGGTTACATTATATACCATCTCATCCTGATCCTTAATCTGTTGGATCACCCTTCCAGTTATTCCGTCCGCATTGTTATAGCCGTCTAAGTCATAGGTGTTGAAAAAAGCCGATTCTATTCGTTCCATTACAGTTGCGGCCGTAAAGTTAATTTTGTAGGTCGCACTTACTACTATGTTGGATGTAATAGCAAATCTATATGATAGAGCAGTAACAGTTGATCCACCAACCTTCATATTTACAAACTCATAACCGTTATCTGCCGTAACATTGATTAGCAAAATGCTGCCCGAAAGATATTTCCCATCTTTTTTGGAGCCTTCATCCAAAACATAATTTATAGTCCCGCCAACACTTTGATTTAAAGTGAGCGAAAAATAACTCGGGTTTTTGTCTTTTTTACAAGATATCAGCATAGCGCCACAAACAAGAAGCATAGAAAATAATACAATAACTAAAACTCTTTTTTTCATTCTCTCACCTCTACAAAAATGTCGAAACAAATATTTAAAAAAACAATTACTCAATCTCCACATTATTATAATCGATTTTGTCAAAATTCGCTAATGTTTTTTTGCTTTTTTTATAGCCTCAGTTTATTATCTTTTAATAATTTTCTACAAAAAAAATTACAATGTAAGTGAATTGCATTTTCTAGCAATACTAGTGTTAGAAATACTAATGTGGCAGTGCTAAATATTAGGTGATATGTATAAAATTGAGTAATAATTCTTTAGGATTATTAACATGAAAAAATGCAAATAAGAACATAGTAAGGTCAATCATTTTTTCACTTCTTGATACGACACAAGTTTTTCTTCTAAATCTTGCAAACCAGTGCCGTTGTCGAAAGTTATTGTTTTCAATGCCCCAAGTTTCTTCTTTAGTTTGGATAAGCTGCTCCGGATTTATTAGCTCTGCATAGCTATCCCAAGTGTCGGAATAATACATTTTTACATTAAATTGTTTCAATCGATTATACAGTCTTTCAAAAGTTTTGGTATCCCTATTTCCACATTCCCAGTCAATAAGCTGTCCAGTTGTTCGGCAATATGCTTTCCAAATCCATAACTTGTTTTTTTAGACGAAGAAAATGCCACATCTCATCTAATTCAAGCACGATTTCTCCTTTGGGTATCGGTTTATGGTAATGAGCTTTTGCAAAATCGCGCACCCAATATAATATCGTTACGTTGCTGTATCCAAGCATTGTGCCTATTGTCCTTAAGCTTAACCCGAAGCAATATAATGCCAACGCCCATTTTTGATAAATTTCAGAACTATGGACAGCCTCACTAAATTGCGTGCCACATTCCTTGCATTTCAAATATTTGTTACCATTTTTACTTCCGTTTTTTACTACTGCTTCACCTTTGCATTTTACACATTTCATCCTTCTATTATATCATGCTTTTTTATGTTCGTCACCTAATATTTAGCACACCCACTAATGTTAGAAATACATTAATTTCGGACAAGTAATAGAAAGATGCTTGACCACAAATAATAAAGATGGTACTATACAAGGGTAAGATTTTTTTATTCAATATACATTGCTTATACTTTTTCTTTGTTATAATTGATATAATCATATCCAAAGACCTTGTCAAATTTTTCCTATGTTTTTTTCTTTAAAATAAAAGACAGTCACTGAGGTGAAGTTATGAGTCTACAACATATTTTCGATATCGCTACCTATGTTTTTTTGGCATTGTTAGTAATTTCAGCTATTTCTTGCGCCGATAAAATTTTCTATATTTTTGCAGCCTTTTTGCCGGGCAAAAAGTTCCCGCGGGCTACAAGACAATACAAATACGCACTTTTGATTCCTGCACGAAACGAAAGTAAAGTCATCGAAGCCTTGCTTAAAAGCATTGAAGCTCAAACCTATCCTAGTGAATTGATGGACATTTTTGTGGTTGTCGAGGACGAAAAAGATCCCACTATTGAGATTTGCTCTAGATACAATGCTAGAGTTACTGTAAGAAAGCGTTTGGATCTGAAGGGCAAAGGATATGCCCTCGACGAAATGCTGCAAGATATGTACGAAAACGGCTACAAAAATAAATACGACGCCTATTTCATTTTCGATGCGGATAATTATTTAAAACCGACCTTTATGGAAGAAATGAATAAGGCTTATGACGCGGGCTATAATATAGCGGTAGGCTATCGAAACAGCAAAAACTGGAATGATGGCTGGGTTGCGTCTTGCAGTGCGCTTTCCTTTTCCATTCTTAACACTTTCCACAATAAGCTTAATTCCAGACTAGGTAAGGAAATGATGATTTCCGGCACAGGCTTTTATATCGATGCAAAAATTATAGATACGCTGGGCGGATGGAAATTTTATTGTCTCACGGAAGATATAGAGCTTAGCTTTTTCTCGGCTCTCAATAACCTTAAAAGCACCTACTGCACATCTGCAGAATTTTACGATGAGCAACCTTCAAAGTTCAAAGTTTCCACAAAGCAGCGTACACGCTGGCTCAAAGGTTATATGCAAGCTTCTAAGATTTACCATAGAAGAATCATCACTAGTGCAATAAAGGAAAAAGGCGGCCGTTCGCGCAAAATATCCCATGTTGCCTTCATTATACCGGTGATTGTTATGGTAATTGTTGTTGCCCTCTATGCCTTCTTTGCTATCGGATTGGGAATATATGCCGCAGCCGTCAAAAATCCTCTTTATCTCGACTTTATCTTTACGGGGTTAAGAATGTTCGGCTACATTTATTTGGCTCTTTTTACATTTAATGCTCTCTCCCTTTTCTCTGAACTGAAATACATTGATATTTCTTTTTGGAGCGCGATTAAAACAATCTTTTTCGGACCTATATTTCTATTTTGGTACTGTCCTCTCTTTCTGAAAGCCTTCTTTAAAAAAGATGTAAAATGGGAAGCAATCGAACACAAAGTCAATTTTCAATTACCTCAAAGCAAAAAATAAAGGGCATTAAACCTTTGTCGTGCCCGCAAAAATGCCCTTGATAACAAGCATTTTTGCGCCTGAAATAAAACTGACGGCTAAAGCTATTTTAGAATTTTTAAGGGCGATATTTTTAGATTCCTAAACCTTATGGAGGGAGAATAATGTTTACAAACGATTATATCATGCGGCAAATTGAAATGCTGTCTAGGTCAGTAAGATATATTTTCGGACTTGAGGAGGAAAGCAACGATTTTTATAACAATATCGTTGCCGAAGCATCTGATATATCTACTCTAAAATCAATACTATACAAGCTTGTTTCCGAAAATAAATTTTGTGAGGCGGAAGATTATTTATTTATCTACTTAGATGAACATCCGGATGAGGACATTCTCATGACAGCCATTAATTTCTATTCTCAGCTCAACAAAAAAAACGATGATGAGCTTTTGGCATATAATTTTCCAAGAGAGGAAATAATGGACGGGCTTAGATCTGTGGAAAAAATAATAGCAAAAAACACCGGTAATATCAAAAAAGCGACCTGATGAGCTAATCTTTTATCAACTATTTCCTATATTCGCCTAAAAGAGATTCAAAAAAACCTATATCAAGTCTGCCAACTCCCGTCGAATTGCCGCTCTCCTCTAAAGGTGCGGCATTTTTTAGTAATAATTCCTTTATTGCATCCGGAGTGAATGCAGGCTTTTTCGAAATCATGGTGGCACATATGCCCGCAACAATAGGGGCAGACATGCTTGTACCCGACATTTCCAGATAATCACCTTGGCTTGAACACGAAACTATGTTTACTCCGTCGGCAAGTATATCGGGTTTTTTAAAGCCTTCCGCCGATCCGCGTGAGGAAAACTCAGCAATAACAGGATTCCCGTCTATGTAATCCAAGGCACCTACCGTGATTATATACGGATTTATTCCCGGTGAACGGATAGTGTCCGCTCCGGGACCGCAATTTCCTGCGCTTGCTACTACAGCTATCCCCGATTTCCAAAGCATTTCCGCGCCGATTGAAAGCGGGTCATTTTTGGGAAGCGGCTCCGAACCGAAAGACATACACACCACTCTTATGTTATATTTTTCCTTATTATCGTAAACCCATTGCATGGCTTCAAGTATGTTAAATGCGCCGCCATCACCGCCTGAACCTATCGCCTTGAGGGAAATAATGTTTGTCCTCGGCGCAATCCCACAGTACTTGCCACCCGATATCAAACCGTTACCTGCAATAATTCCCGTAACGGCCGTACCGTGTCCGTTATCGTCATAAACAAACTTTTCTCTCCCTACAAAATCAGCAAAAGCAATCACCCTCACCTTTGGCATTGAAAAATCCATGTGAGGATATAATCCAGTATCTATTACAGCTACGGTGACACCTTTACCAAAATCTAATGTAGAAAAGGATTTGCCGCTAAGAAGTCGGCTTTTAACATCATTCATACAAGTGTGCACGGTTGTATGCGGTGAAACTGCGCTGACAAAATCGAGATTTCTTATCTCGTCCAGCCTATGCGCATTAATAAGCACACCAAATCCCGAAATAAAGGGATAGCTGCTCACCATAACATTCACATAATTACTTAAACTTTTTCGTGCCTTCTCAAGACTATCGACAAAAATAATACACTTTGTCTCTCCGTTGCCGTTCGCTGAGAGACGAATGAGCGAATCATCGTTACCGTACATCTTCACTATTAATAAGTTTAATTACATTGTTAAGTCTTTCTCTTTGCTCCGCAGAAATATACGGCGAAACCGTTTGGATAAAGGAATTCATTTGTGCCTGATTATATGTACCTGCCGCCTTACTTTTTGATACATTATCAAGGAGAGCCTTAATTAAATCGTCCTCTTTCATTCCGCCGTATTTATTTATCGCCTCGTTAATAAATTCCTTATCGCTTTTATTTTCATTGCCGACCTTTGAAAAATTTTTTAATTGTCGCATTGGATGATTCCCCCATAAAATTAATATTAGTACACTTTTATAATATGCCGTCATATAAATAATAGTGAGGAGAAAGAAGCCGCCCAAAAAATCAAGATCTGATTTTTTAAAGACGCTGATTAAATTATTGTCTTTATATCTAAAAATTTAGACTGTTTACTTATTCATCGTTTTCCTAGCCGAATGGCGTAGGCATATAGCTTCTAACTTGTTACATATGGATTTAACTTCGATTTTGCCACTGATTATGGGCAATAAAAATCCCGAAATGGCAAAAATATTATCTGCAATGAACGGATCAAAATCGGATGGCGGCATGAACGATATTCTCGCCAGTATTTTAGCCAATCAAAATAAAGGGCAAAATAACGGCAGTAATGACAAAAAAAGTGATTCCGATGCTAAAGCAAACCCATTTTCAGCATTTATGGGCGGTGGCGCTGGCGGACAGGCGGAGATATTCATGAACCTAATGAACTCCATGAACAAACAAAAAAAGCCTAAAAAGGTCGGCGGTCTCAACGTTATACAAACAATAGCCCCAAATGATATTCTTGGCGTCATGCTCAAATACTTTAATACAAGAAGATAAACACTACTTTGATACGTTTCCCGTCTACAGCAAGCCAAATAAAGCATGGAAATGATATACGTTGGCAGGCAAAGAAATGAAGAACTTTTTTTTATCATATATAAATCTGTCTTTTGAGTAATTTGTCAATTTTCGACTCATATTTAATTCTAAAAATTCTATTTTGTACCTATATTTTTTCTTACTGGAAAAAATGGCGATAATTTGCATGTAAATAATTTGACTAACCTTCTATAATCGGCTATACTATTTGGGTTAACGGCAAATTAGAGCCAAGGAGCACAATAAGATAATGAAAAAAAGAATACTTCTTATACTAATGGTTCTCGTGATTGCGGCTATTCCGCTTACAGGCTGCGAAAATACTTTTACAAAAGCGCGCCTTTCTAAAACACAGGACACAAGTTATACGGTACAAGGTAACGGCGGCAACGCAGTACAATACGGAAACTTTATTTATTTTATCAACGGTTATCGCGGTTATGATGATGCTGACGGTAAAGATAACGTATGGGATAAAGTAACAAAGGGCGCTCTCTACAGAGTAGAGCTTTCCGGCACAAAAACAGACAATATCTTTGTCACAAAAACAGATGAAGTTTCAGGTCTTGAATTTGAATCTACTCCTTTTGTTATTGACAAAAACGGATATGAATACTTTTTGAGCGATTCGCAATTTGATTTAATAAGAAGCGACAGACTCATGGTTGAAACCGACCTTAATATTGACCTTAAAGACGAAGACGATTATGAACCGGATATCATTGAAGAATTTTTCTACATGGAAGATATTGATTACCGTGTGAATAATGTTGAACTTGTTGCTCCGAAGGTTATTGGTACAAGCGGTTATGCAGACGGCGGTATATTTATTTTTGATAACTATATTTACTACGCTTCTCCCAACAACCAAAAAAGTAAAACCGGCGCTATTCAATCGAAAAAAACTGACTTTTTCAGAACCGACCTAAACGGAAAAAAGACTGAGAAAATATATACTACCTCGTCTGATTCTGATACATCCCCTTATAAGTTCTACAAGCAAAATAGTTTTACTTACCTCGTTGTACTTGACGGTACGGATATTGTATCAGTAAAAATGAACGACAAAAAAGTTGTTTCCAAATCTACAATAGCCGACAATGCTACTGCGGCCTACTTCCCTGATAAAGCCTACTATGACTCAAAGAATAACGTTACAGACGGCGTGGAGGATTTTGTATATTATACAAGAAATATCGAAAAAGAAGATGGCGCGGTTAAAACCGGCAATGTTATTGAGGTTGTACGTCCAAACGGCAAAAATAGATTTGAACTTGTAAAGAACGGTAAAACCGTTTCGATAGTTGATGTTAGAGACGGTTTGGTTTTCTATAAAGCTGCTACTTCGAGCGGCAAGGACAAGCTGCTATATACAAACATGCACAATTCTTTAATACAATATAATGATAACAAATCAGCATATGACGAATTAGTTTCCGGCACTGCGCTTGATGTTATACCTAGCGAATATACTTCAATGTACTGTTTTAGGCCTGATGTCGAGAACGCACCACTAAACAATAACGTTTATGTTCTAGGCTTTACGGATAATTCAGTCTATATTGCTGACAATAATTCAAGTACAAAAATTCTTAACGAACAGGCTTTAGCTCCATCTGTTTATAATAATACACTTTATTATGCAAGCTCTTCCAGCGCATATTATTCTGTCAATATTTGGACGCACCACCTAGAAAATATTCCTAAACTAATTGAGGAACAAGTTGCTTCGGGTACAGTCGTTCGCAATAGCTTTGTCGCAAATTATTTTGTGTTTATGGGAACTGTCGATGACTACGCTACAGCTTATGCTAAATTTTATCCTATAAATGGCGGAGACACAGCAAAATCAATTTTCATCGGCGAAAGAATTGAAGAGGATATCAAACAGCCTCCGCAGGAAAGCTAAAAACTCACATTCCGATTCATAAAGGCGCAACTTGAAAATAGCTGTGCCTTTTAAATTTTCTGTAACTTCAAAAATGTAAAGTATTGGAAAAAATATACTTTTAGCGCCATCCCCTTTATCTTGCAATAGCTGAAAAATATCTTCACGATCTCCTTAGTCATGTTACCATTTACTTCAAACTTTTTTCTAATACGGGTGGTTTTGATTGCAAATTATTATATTTTGTAATATAATTATAATAGTACAATAATTCGCAAGAATTTGGAATTATTTTTTAGATTTGATTTTGGAGGAGAATATGCCAGACTATCTTGACGCAGAACAAAAAAAATATATCGATGTTGATACCGCATTATCAAGAGTACGCGGAAATGTATCACTATATTGCAAATTACTAAAAATGTACCTCATTAGCGAGGAATTTGATGGTTTTGAACGCAATATTACTGCAGGCGACCTAGCTAAAGCTTGCGATAATATACATAGCATAAAAGGCCTTTCGGGAAATCTTTCGTTATCATTATTATTTGAGTCGAGCGCAAAACTTAATCAGCAACTTAAAACGGGCGCGCCTAACAGCACAGATCTAGAAGAATATCGTCAAATCGCCACAAAAACCAAAGAAGCGGTTACCGCATTTTTAGCTAAAGCCACTTCAGTATAATGCCTTTCCCCCATTCTTATTAAATACAACGACATAAGACATATTAAAAAACTTTAATAATGCACCACAAAAGATGAACATATAGAAAAATATGCTAAACTTAGAAGGTGCATTTTTTGTATAATAAAAAAAGAAAAGATAAAACTCCAACCTTAACCAAAAAAATTGAGCTTTGTCACGATTTACCATCATTTCTTTGAATGAACTGCTTCGACTAAAGTCGATAGTTTGACTGCGGCTAAAGCCGCTTAAAGACAAAAAGACAAGTTGTAAAATGTTAATTAAAAATTATTCTCTTTTTTATAACTGCACTACTATTTACAAAAAATCAAATCCTTCAGATCGTTTACAAGAGTTTTCATCTTTGAATTGGATTGCATCCTTTCAGCGATTTTTTCTTTGGAATGTATTACCGTGGCATGATCGCGGCCGCCCAAAATATTTCCTATTGTTGTATATGGCAAATCCATTAATTCAGTAATAAGATATATGCAAATCTGACGCGGTTCGACAATTTCCTTGTTCCTCTTTTTTCCTTCCAAATCAGCTCTTGAAACGCCGAATCTTTGAGTTATTACATTTATTATGTCGTCTACCGTAATATTCGTCTCCGCCTTTTCCTCACAACCGCTAAGCGCCTCCTTAACAAGCTCCACCGACAGCTTCTTATCCTCCAGCTTAGAAAGAAAGATTACCTTGTTTAGCAGCCCCTCCATTTCTCGGATGTTGGTATCTATACACTCTGCCATAAAGCTAAGAATGTCTGTTGCTATATTATACTTTTGCATTTGCGCTTTCTTTTGAAGAATTGCTATTCTTGTCTCAAGATCAGGCGGCTGAATGTCGGCTGTCAAGCCCCATTCGAATCTGGAACGAAGCCTCTCCTCTAATCCTATTATCTCTTTGAGCGGGCGGTCGCTCGAAAATATTAGCTGCTTGTTGGAATTGTAAAGCTCGTTAAAGGTGTGGAACATCTCTTCCTGCGTGGCTTGCTTCCCGCCGATGAATTGTATATCGTCAACCATTAGAACATCTGCAGTACGATATCTGTCACGGAAATTAGTACTTTTACCCTTTGTCGTTCTTATGGAATCAATGAATTCGTTAACAAATTTGTCACTCGAAACATAAAGAATTTTAAGATTCGGGTTGGTGGATTTTATTGAATTCCCAACCGCATGCATAATATGTGTTTTACCTAAGCCCGTTGCGCCGTAAATTACAAGCGGATTATATCTGATGCCCGGTTCTTCAGCCACCGCTTCGGCTGCTGCATAAACAAATTGGTTGGATTTTCCTACTACATAGTTTTCAAAATTGTATTTCGGATTTAATAGCGACGGTTCGATAATTGCCTCTGTTTGCGGCGGTAGTTCTATTGTGCCTTCGGTCGACGCCTTATATGCCTCTCCTTCGTCGGGCTGAACTATTACAATATCACTTAATAAGCTATTAATCTTATTGAGCGTACTTATTATAATAGGGCGAAAACGAGAATTAACAAACTCTCTGCCACCCTCACTGGGCGCCATAAGAATAAGCTTATCCTCTGCAATATCTACCGGCTCCAGTGTTCTTATCCAAGCGTCATAGCTGTATGCAGACAATTCAATTTCCAAAACAGAAAGTATTTCGTTCCAAATTTCTTTTGCGTCCATTTCCACCTCATTCCCTCTGCCTATCAAAACTTAATAATATATTACTATAACACTTCATTAAAGCAACGGTAAATCGGCAAGCCTCATTACCTCTCTTTTCCCTATCGATTCACCTTCAGCAAGCACACAGGCTATAGCTACCACTTCTCCGCCTGATTGTAAAACAATATCTTTTAGTCCGGCAAGCGAACCGCCTGAAGATATAACATCGTCCACAATCGCCACTCTTTTTCCATTCAGCTTGTCCATTTCGCATCTAGATAAATATAGCTTTTGCTCCGTTTCACCGGTAACAGCTTTTACAACAGTTTCACAATATTCATCCATATATATCTTTTTGCCCTTACGAGCTACGGCATAAAAATCAAGACCTAATTCACGCGCTACAACGTGAGTGAGTTGAAGCCCTTTACTTTCGGCAGTTATCAGTGCCTCGATGCCCTTATCGCGCAGCATCTCAGCAATTTTCTTACCGCAAAATTCAGTAAGTAAAGGATTGCCGTGCAGATTAAAAAATGCTATCCTAATTTTTGAAGGTAGCGTGATTATCGGAAGTGATTCTTCTCTGCCTACTATATTAATTTTATATATATCTTTTATACTCATATTTATTTTTCGTTGTTATTATATCCTATTTTGACAAATATGTCAATGTAAATTATTCATGCGATTAAAAGTCAAAGTTCGAAAATCATTCTATATTGGCGCAACGATTTGACATATCTTAGCCGTTAGCGTATAATATTTTGTAATGCATGAGCAAATTGATGTTATACACAAAGGTGCTTTTGATTTGAAATACTATAATAAACGGAGACAGTATGTCAATTTCGGATAAAATTATAGGGCTTAGGATTGCAACGCGAAAGGCAGCTATGTGTGAAAACTTGGACAGCGTTAAAAATACTCTAAGTCTAAAAACTAAAATCTTGTACTTGATACGAAATCAAGGGCTAACTCCGAGTGATATCATGGACACGCTTATGATGGTCAAGACAAACCTTGCCCTTATTACTAGCGAAATGGCTAAACAGGGACTCTTACTTAAAGAAAGGCAACCAAATGATAAACGTATAATTCACTATGTTATTACCGAAAAAGGAACAGAATACCTCGAAAAAAGAATGGAAGTAATCGAAGATACAGCAAAAAGAGCCTTTCCTGATAACGACGAATATCAGAATGCTGAAACTAAACTGGACGAAGTTCTCAACATTTTTGCATTTATACAATAATCCAATCTGTAAATTTATTTCAAAATTTAGAAACTTCAAGATAGCTTAATTTTTATATTTTGCTATCTATAAGGAGAATTATGCTTAAACTATACAACACTTTAAACAGACGAAAAGAAGATTTCAAACCCATAGGCGCCGAAGTAACCATGTATTCATGCGGCCCGACCGTCTATAAATATGCTCATATCGGCAATATGCGCGCTTATATCTTTATGGATACGATAAGAAGGGTGCTTGCGTATGACAATTTTAAAATTAAGGGCGTAATGAATATTACCGATGTCGGACATTTGATGTCGGATAGCGATGACGGCGAAGATAAGATTATAAAAGCTAGCAAAGAACAGCAAAAAAGTCCGTACGAGATTGCAAAAATCAATACTGACGCTTTTATGTGCGATAGTTCCAAACTGAATATTGGCACTCCTGAGCTTGTAGTAAAGGCAACTGACCATATCCAAGAGATGATTGACTTCGTTTATGATCTGCAGAAAAAGGGCTACGCTTACGAAACAAGCGATGGAATTTATTTTGATATCTCAAAATTCGACGGCTACGGCAAGCTTTCAGGCATAAAAATTGACGAACTTATTGCCGGAGCAAGAGTTGAAATCAACACAGAAAAACGCCATCCGGCCGATTTTGCGTTATGGAAAAAAGCACCCAAAGAACATATAATGCAATGGGAATCCCCTTGGGGCATGGGTTATCCGGGTTGGCATATAGAATGTTCGGCAATGAGCCAAAAATATCTCGGTGACACCTTTGATATCCATACGGGCGGCATTGATCATATCCCCGTCCATCACGAAAATGAGATTGCACAAAGCGAAGCAAAAACAGGCAAAAAAATGGTTAATTATTGGCTACACTGCGAATTTATGATGATTGACGGCGGAAAAATGAGTAAATCTTTAGGCAATGCCTATACCGTTCACGATCTGGAAAAAATGAGCTATTCTCCTCTCGCTTTCCGATACTTCTGCCTTAATACCCACTACAGAAAGGCACTTAATTTTACGATGTCGGGTTTAGACGGCGCACAAACAGCATATAAACGCTTGCTAGCGCAAACATACGAACATAAGAAAAGCACTCAAACCACCGAAACTACGGTTATTAAAGGCTATGAGGAGCAATTCCAAAAAGCTATTGATGACGACCTTAATATCCCTCTAGCACTCGGCATAGCATGGACGGCTCTTAAAGAGCCTGCATCGCGTGATATCTATACTATGCTTGTTAATTTTGACATGGTGCTAGGGCTTGACCTTCATAAAGCCGCGCCGATCCAAGACACCGCAAACAGCAAAGATATTCCAAAGGAAGTGACCATCTTGGCTGAACTCCGCCTCACCGCCCGCCAAAATAAAAATTGGGCAGAAAGCGACAAACTACGCATGGAAATAACAAACCTTGGCTACACCGTAGTCGATTCAAAGGACGGTTATACCATAAAGAAAAACTAATTACCAAAAACACTACGCTCAGACTTTAAGGAAAAAAATTAAATCGCTCCTAATATATAAACAAATAATAACTACAATCTTAATCTCCAAAGCGTTGATTGTCCGAGAATATGATATATTTCAAAGCATATTATTCTGCTCATAAATGCATAGTAATTTTTTGTAGAACGAATCAAAAACTAACAATCTTTTAATTTTAATTGAGGAATTGTAAAATGGATTTATGTCGCCCATATAGCTTGAAAATATAGCGATATGGGCAGTTTCACTTTCATTACAACCTAATATAAACTCTGTATTGTCCTTAATTTTTTTATATTCGGAATTACATACTATCTCCGCATAATTTCTTGTTTCAATAATATTGGTTAAACCGCCGCTTTCCTCAGTCAAAAAAAATATCTTGCAATCATCACAAATCTTTGACCTTACTTTTACTACAAAAAAAAGACTGTCGGAAGTAAACAAGGCTGTAAAAAGATCAGGCGGAGTACTACGAAAAAATCGGGTATTCCCTTCACAAATCTTTATTCCATCTTTTATCAGCACAATATTATTATTCGATATCGATTGTTTCAAACCGGTAGCCGCAGTATAATCGGATGAAGATATAAGCATAGCAGCATTGCTTTGTTTTTGCAGGGAAATTATTTTTTCTAATATAAAAGCGGTTTCTTCATCATTTAAACCTCGAGTTGGTTCGTTTATAAGCCTCAATTGAACGTTTCTTATAAATGCGCGCGCAATTATTACTAAACGACATTCATAATAAGTCAGGTTTTTAACCTTTCTGTTTAATAGCGCGGAGATATTAAACTCATTGCAAACCTCTTTTATGCGGCGAGCAATTGATTCACGCTCGGTTTTTCGCAAAATAGAACCGTAAGCAAGATTATATTCGACTGTTTTATGTTTTATCAACGGACTGTCGAAGGAGGCATAGGCAAAATTTCTATCCTTTATTTGGCAGTTTTTTATATTCTGACCGCACCAAATAATTTCACCCTCATACGGAAGCAGGCCACAAACAGCGCGAAAGATACTGGATTTACCGCTACCTATCGGTCCTGTCAAAATCACAATCTCACCCTTATTGGCTAATAGCGAAAAATTTGATACAGCCAAAACGCCGCCTCTATGACTAATACTTAAATTTTTTATTACAAGTTCGTCCACTGGCTAATTATTATAAAGCAGTTTCGCTATTTTGTAAAGAAAACTTTGATATCAAGGAAACTCTATGCAAATTATCTGTCATATAATTAAAAGTACAATTTGTGAGATAAATCATAAATGACTTTCAGTTTTGATTCGATGAAAGATTTTTCCCTGCATAACACTATAATTATTTCGATTGCTTTCTCAATTGATTGATTTCCTAAGAAAAATTTGCTATAATCTAACTGAAATGAGTACAGATTCTATAAAAGAATTGCAATCAAAATACCTATCAGGACTAACCAACAAGCTTAATATATGCATCGTTCGTGGTAAGGATAATACCGTATATGACTCAAGCGGCCGTCCATATCTCGATATGACGGGCGGTTCGGGTGAAAATGTGCTTGGTTACGGACACCCTGCTTTGATTACGGCAGTAACGCAACAGATAGAAAAATTGATGTGTTTAGGTGATACTTTTTATAATGAGCTTTCAGATGAACTTGCCAACGAACTAACAGAAACCTCTGTTTTTGACAAGGTAAAATTTGACGGCGGTGGTGCGGCAACCTTAGCAAACGCCATTAAACTGATTAACAACTATTACGCGAGCAAAGGTACAAAAAAGAAAATTCTTGTTGTCTCCGATTCACTTGATGCTATAAGCTACGGCGGGGCATATGAACAGCGTTCTCACAGACAAAATCAGATGCTATGTTTTACTCCGCAAAATGATTTTGACAAGCTGAGAAAAAATATGACATCCGACATCGGCGCGGTATTGCTCGAAACATTACAGCCCGAAAATGGTCTAACCTTTACAAAGCATGATTTTCTCCTTCAAGCTTATACCTTGTGCAAGACAAAAGGCGTTTTACTCATTATGAACGAATTTATAAGCGGTGTTGGAAGAACAGGAAATATGTTCTCCTACGATTATTCGGGCATAAATCCCGATATCGTTCTTTTATCAAAGGGTCTTGGCGGCGGTATGCCGGTTAGTGCTCTTCTTTCTCGCGGCGAAATTGCCTATTCTATGCCAAAAAGCCGCGACACTTTCTCCACCTCTCTTCTACCTAGTTTGACAGCAGCACGCGTAGTCATAAAGGAATTAAAGGGTGGTCTAACAGAGCGTATTGTGAATATTGGCAACTATTTGAAAGCAAAGCTATTCAAACTCTCAAAGTACGAATTTGTAAAGGAAATCCGTGGAACCGGTCTTATAATCGGCTTAGAACTTGATACACGAGTCAATGCTCACGACATAATAATACTCATGGCAAAAGAAGGTATTCTTGCTTCTATTTCAATCAAAAACACAATAATATTCTTGCCTCCTTACACCATCACTCGTCAAGAAATAGACACTGCAATCGATGTAATGACAAAAATATTTTCCAAAATCTTATAATTTTACGTGTTGTTTTTGGAAAATATTATGAATATTATTTCACCTAATTTGTGTTATTATGGTGTTGACTTTTTCGTAAAAATATTGTACAATTTTTAACAATATTAAATAATTAGTTATTCTTCTTCAATAAGGAGGAAACCGTCGTGGATTTTCGGCTAATGCTTTTATTAAATTCGGTTTCTGTTTTTTTCTGTATATTTTTTGCCATCTATTTTTCGAAAAAATTAAAAATAAAGTCGAAAAAAGAGATTATATTTCTCCTGTTAAACATGATGTTATTGGCGATAACATCTATTGCAGATGTATTAACTGAAAATTTGGAGTCGAAGCTTTTGATTGCTAAAATTGGCTTTATCGCCTACGCCTTCATTGCCCCGTCTTCGCTCTGTTTCCTTATGTCCTTTATTATCCGCAAAAAACGAAAGATGAATTATTTCTTGATTGCCCTCTACATAATCTCCTTCTGCTTCGTTCTGCTTAACTGGTTTAATCCAAACAATCTTTTTTATTCATCTATAGACGTTTTACAACGATACGGATACACAATCTTTTCACCGCAATATGGCATCATTTTTTGGATTCAATGGATTTATGCCTACGTTATTTTGATCGGCGCCTTGGCATGGATAATCGTCCAAACAATAAGAACTAACCTAAAAAAAGCTTATTTGGCTATACTCGCAACCGCAATGCTTGTTCCGTCTATATTAAATATGCTGAATATCATAAAAATTACAGTGGCAGACTATACGTCAACCACTTATTGGATAAGCTGTTTTTTCCTCTATTTTCTTCACAAAAAAGAGTTTTTTTCGAAATTGCCGCTCTCGCATAACAGCGTCATAGACAACATGAGCATTGGTTATATTCTTATGAGCGCTGATTTGCAAATCCTTGAAATGAACAACGCTGCCAAAAAACTTCTTTATCTTGACGAAAATTACACTAGCGTTCAGGTAGAAGATATCATTTCAAAACAATGGAAGCTCAACTCAGTCATGCTTGATATCGGTACCCTACTCCGCTCTCTCACTCTTCCTGACAATACTGTTCGTTACTATAGACTAACTGCAAACAAACTTGATATATTTGGTGACAATCAATTCCATTACGCTCTCTTTTTGCAGGACGAAACCGCCTTACATACAACACGCAAGCGTATGCATTATCTTGAACGCTACGATGAAGCCACCGACCTTTATAACCGAAATTATTTTTTGGAGCTTTTGGGAAAAGAATTTTCCCGTCGGCAAGAACAAGATTTACATGTTCTTGCTCTCGTGTGCGTCCAAATTACAAATTACCACACATCTTGCCACATTTACGGCAGCGAAGTCGGCGATATACTTGCCCGCGATGTTGGCGAAACATTCTCTAATCTTATTCGCAACAGAGACGCCGTTTGCCGCTATTCCGATAACGAAATTTATATCTTTTTCAGATTCGAAAAACCTGATAGCATTACAGAAAGAATCGAACATATACTTAACAGTGCTTTAAAAGAGTTCGAAAATCCTGTAGATATAAATGGCAAATCGATAGAACTAAAACTTAATATGGGTGTAGCACTCGCCCCAAGACACGCGAACACCAGTGTAGCTCTTATAAACGCAGCAAATATAGCTTTAAACGACACTGCCAAATATGAAAAAAGATCCTATACATTTTACCGTGAAAATTCCGGAGAAGATTTTGCCCGTCTCCTCAAGCTTGACAGAGATATGCAGGATGCAATCAAAGAAAATCAATTTTACCTTTTATATCAACCACAGGTCGACATTCGAACAGGAGTTGTCATTGGCGTTGAAGCTCTCATTCGCTGGAAACATCCTGAACTTGGCGTTGTTTTGCCGCTTGAGTTTATACCGATAGCCGAAAAAAATGATCTTATTCATCCAATTGGGTTATGGGTAATAAAAGAAGCCGTTGCACAACAAAAGCTTTGGCAGGAAATGAATTTAAATGCTCTAAAGGTAAGCTTAAATGTAAGTATTAAGCAATTGATTAATCCGGAATTTTCCAATGAAGTTATCAAAATTGTTACAGATGCAGACATCGATCCGTCTAAACTTGAAATTGAGTTGACAGAAAGCATTGCCCTCTTCCCTGAAGCCTTAGCGCATGAACATCTGCCTAAGATGCGTGACCACGGCATACGCATTGCAATGGACGATTTTGGCATGGGACATTCTTCACTAGCATTCATAAAAGACTTTGAGCCGGACACCATAAAGATTGATCGTATGCTCTCTAATGACATACTGACAAATCCATCCTCTATAGCAATGATCCGCTCAGTACGCACTCTTTGCGATTCCCTAGGATTAGACACAGTAATAGAATATATCGAACATGAAGAACAACTAAAAATTCTAAAAGAATTATTCTGTTATACAGTTCAAGGCTACCTCTTTTCACCTCCACTTCCACCCGAAAGTTGCACTGAATACATCAAAAAATCAGCTAGTAACCCAAAAAAGTTTTAAGCAAAACGCATAAATTTATTATTCACAAAGGAAACTATTAATACAAGATTAAAGCGGATATTCCATTTTTGAACCTATTTCACTAGAGGTATAAATAAATGAATTATAAGCTGCGTCTTGAAGAAATATCGTTTTCATATTTTTGAAAACAAAAATACTACGCCAATTCAAAAAAGATGCAGCTTAGTATCAAAAAAAGAACTGCAAAAACAGTTCTTTTTTTGATATATATATGTTAAGGTATGAAAAGCCTCAACATTTTTCCATATAAAAAAAGCGGACAACCTTCTATAACTTTGGCATAATTTAATCACGGAGATATTAAATAAATGGTATTAAACCCTAGGACAAGCCCTAGACCCACTTTTCAAAATCAAATATTTTGAAAAGTTTGTTCGATGGCTGTGCTGCGAGGCATTAAACCTTTGTCGGCGTCGCAAAATTGCCCTATGTTTAACAGGAGAAATATAATCTCTTTTTTCGACTTTTGCAAGCTGGGCATTTTTGCTCCTGGAATAAAGAAATATTCCATACTAAGTTATCAAAAACATTTTCAACCAATTTTTAGACGGTTGTTATACTTGTTTTCAAGTTATTTCCTTTCTTTAAGAAGGTCAGGACGTCTTTCGGCTGTTATTTGTATAGATTTTTCTCTACGCCAATCGGCAACATTTTTGTGATGACCGGAAATCAAAATATCCGGCACAGCCAATCCTTCAAAAACCTGCGGTCTTGTGTATTGCGGATATTCAAGAAGATTGTCTGAAAAACTTTCGCTATCTGTTGATTCCGATGAACCTAATACTCCCGGAATAAAACGCGAAAGCACATCAATCAAAACCATCGCAGGAAGTTCACCTCCTGTCAGCACATAGTCGCCTATAGAAATTTCCATATCTATACAAAGGTCGATTATCCGCTGATCCACCCCTTCATAATGCCCGCACAAAATTATAAAATTCTTGTTAAGGTTTATTAATTCTTTCGCTTTATCCTGCAAGAGAATACTGCCCTTTGGAGACATATATATTCTAAGACAGTTACGTTCCGGGTCAATATGATTGATTGCGTCAAATATCGGCTGCGGAGTCATAATCATGCCCGGCCCGCCACCAAAGGAATAATCGTCGCATCTTTTATTTCGATCCTTACTAAAATCGCGGATATCAACAATATTGATATCCAATATGCCTTTTTCTGACGCCTTACCCAAAATGCTTGTCCTTAACGGTACAAACATTTCAGGAAACAACGTAAGAACATTAATCCTCATATACAGCAACCTCGTCAAATTTTTCCTTAATCACAACGAATTGCCGCTCCTCACTGTTAATCTTTGCAACTATCCTGTTAAGAAACGGAAAACGAACTCTCTTACCGTTCTTCATATCAACAGTAAAAACATCCGCAGCACCAAACTGATCGATATTTTCGATATAACCTAATTTTTCACCGCTTTGAAAAACAACTTGCATCCCAATAAGATCAGCAATAAAATACTCGCCTTCTTCCAAATCAACAGCATTGACTTCGCTGATTGTAATGAATTTACCTTTGAAAGCTTCAGCGTCACTACGGGTTCTTACATCAAAGAAACTGAGGTAAACATAACCCTTTTCGATATAGTTACCGATGATTTTATAAGGCTTACCATCTATATAAACAAGCTTTAGCTTACTATAACGCGCTATGTCGGAAGTAATAGGTCTGACCTTAATCTCACCTTTTATTCCGCGCACGTTAATAATTTCGCCTATCGTAATATATTTCATCTACTAAACTTCTATAATATCAACAATATATTTTTTGTTCTCTTTTGCGGAAGCAGCTTTAACAATAGTTCTTATAGCCTTGGCAATCCTTCCCTGTTTGCCGATTATTCTGCCCATGTCGGCTTTATTAACTGCAATAGTAATGGTTTCGCCATCGGCCGTAACGGTCACATTTTGCATATCAGAAGCAAGCTGTTGCGCCATAAACTTTACTAGCTCGACCATACATTACTCCTTCTTCTTTTTCGCTGTCTTGGTTTTTGCAGGTAGCGGCTTTTTCTCAATGATTCCTTGATCCGCTAAGATTGCCTTAACCGTTTCGGTAGGTTGCGCGCCGTTAGCTATCCATTGTTTGATCTTGTCGGTATCAAGCTTAATTTCCGGCTTTTCCGGCAACGGATTGTAAGTTCCGACCAGATCAATAAATCTGCCGTCACGCGGAGATCTTGAATCTGTTACTACAACACGATAAAAAGGTGATTTTTTGTCGCCCATTCTTGTTAATCTGATTTTTACTGCCATTTTTTTATACTCCTCTATATTTCGGATTAAAAATCCTTAAATTATTGACTGTTTTTAATAAGGACATGATTTTTTCCTATTTTTTACTGCAAATTGCATCTTAAACGAAAAAAACTATGATTTTTAGAACGGAAATCTGTGCTTGTTTTTTCCCTTAAATTGACGCATCATGTCTTTAGTTTGCTCAAATTGTTTAAGTAGTGAATTTACTTCCTGTATCGTTGTACCGCTGCCGTTTGCTATGCGCTTTCTCCTTGATGCCTTAATGACCCCCGGATGCTCTCGCTCCTCCATTGTCATTGACTGAATAATCGCTTTGTATCTACCAATCTTATCTTCATCGATATCCTGATCAGAAATACGCATATTCCGCATTCCCGGCATCATCGAAAGCAACTCGGATATATTGCCCATTTTCTTTAACTGCTCAAACTGTTTAAGGAAATCATCAAGAGTAAAGCTATTTTCTCTAAGCTTTTTCTCCATTTTCTTCATTTCTTCTTCAGATACTGCGCTTTGCGCTTTGTCAATAAGAGTCAGCACGTCACCCATACCCAATATCCTTGAGGCAATTCTGTCAGGATGAAATGGTTCTATATCGTCAGGCTTTTCACCTGTGCCGCAAAACTTGATGGGTTTACCTGTAACGGCACGGATAGAAAGAGCGGCACCACCTCTTGTATCGCCGTCCAGCTTTGTAAGAATAACGCCCGTAATGTCCAGCTTTTCGTTGAATTTTGATGCAACTGTAACGGCATCTTGACCAGTCATTGCGTCTACCGTAAGCAAAATCTCAATAGGATTAACCGCTTTTTTGACATCATGCAGTTCATCCATCAATTCTTCGTTAATATGAAGGCGGCCTGCGGTATCAATGATAATGGTGTCGTATCCTTTTGAATCCGCATATTTAATTGCCTCTAATGCCGTCTTGTGCGGCTTATTTGTGCCCTTTTCAAAAACCTCAATGCCAATCTTTTCGCCTACAACCTTCAGCTGGTTTATCGCCGCGGGCCGGTATATATCACAAGCAACAAGCAAAGGCTTCTTTCCTTGTTTTTTGAGCATATTTCCGAGTTTGCCACACATTGTCGTTTTGCCGGCACCTTGAAGGCCAATCATCATGATAATGGTCGGAGGCTTTGAATCCACTTCAAGCTTAGAAGTTATACCGCCAAGTAGAGCAATCATCTCATCATTGACAATTTTTACGACCTGTTGACCGGGCAAAAGACTCTTGATGATTTCCTCACCTATAGCCTTCTCACTAACCTTATTGATAAAATCCTTAGCAACGTTAATATTTACATCGGCCTCAAGAAGAGCTATTCTGATCTCTCTCATAGCTTGCTTGATTTCAAGCTCAGAAAGTCTGCCCTTAGCTTTTATCTTGCTAAAAACATGATTCAACCTATCGCTTAAACTACTAAAAAGAGCCATCTGTTCTCCTCTAATTTTTTTGCCGATTAACAGCTTAATTCAATTTATTCCGAACGCTTGTCCGCAAACAAAGCAATGATAGCATCAAGTCTTCCAAGCGTATTTTCGTCACGAACCTCTAAGCGCAAAGCGTTTAGCGCGTCAAAAATTTCAAAAAGATTTAAGGCGTTATCATAACATTCCAATTGCTTAGATGAATTTTCGATTATTTGAGCCACCGCTTGCCGTGTAATTCCGTAAATCTCGCCAATCTCTCCGTAAGACAAATCATAATCGTAGTAATTTTTTAAAATCTCAGTCTGCCTTTCGGTCAACAAACCTCCATATAAATCATTCAGACTACTAATTCTTAAATCTTTCATATTCATTAAGTGTAAAGCGTTTTACTTTACACTATATTATAGGTGATACACTTTCTGCGTGTCAATCAATTTAATGACATTAATAAAGAAATTATAAGAAAAACAACAATATTTATTGTATTATTTATTTCAACGTTATTAATGTAGCTTCCTAAAAATGAAGTTTTCCTGCCGCTTTTTGAAGCAATTCCTTATCAAAGCTAAAATTTAACGCTATTTTTTTACCATTTAGATAATCAAGCGGCATATCAATGTCATAAAACTCAATACTTACTGCTACCAACTGTTGAATTGAAATACCCAATAATTTATTTATTTGATAGTCACCATATTTATCGTCCCCTATTATTGGGCAATTAAGATGCTTTAGGTGGGCTCTTATCTGGTGAGTTCTCCCTGTAACAAGAATAAGCTCGACATCGGAAATTGAATTAGCTTTACCGTCACCGTAAGATTTAATAACCTCGCAAACAGTAATTATCTCCTTATAGCCGCTTTTTAATATGTCAGAAACATAAGAGAAACATTTCTTATCGTCATTATATAAATAAGCTCTATGCTGACCATTCTTTGGTATTCCTTTTACTAGAGCGCGGTATTTTTTTTCCAAACGCCTTTCCTTAAAAGCAGTCAAAAGTGCTTTCTCCGCAGCTTCATTCTTTGCAAAAACCACCAAACCACAGGTATTTCTATCTAATCTATGAACTGGCGCGATATATTGATACCTTGATTTCAATAACTCCGTCAATCCTCCTGTAACTATTGAATAAGGCGGTTTATCCACAATAAGAATATTATCATCTTCATATATAACATTTACTTCGCTACGAACAAAAGACTGCGGAACAAAGATTTCAATAATATCTCCTCTTGTCAAAAAAGCATTCTCACAAATCCTCTTGCCATTTATTTTGATCTCACGATTCTTTAAAAGCCTTTTGAGTGCATTAAGACTAATACCGCTTATCTTTTCTGACAACAGATCAATAACTCTTATTTCGTCTTCCGCAGTTATCGTATATTTCAAGATTTGCTCCTTTAACAATGATGGAAGCCTATTTTTATCTCACGCAAAAATGAATTCAATTAATTTCGAACATCAGCTAATTTGACAGTTTAATTTGACTTCACTCGCATATGTCCCATCGAATGCCTTTTAGTGATATTTTTCATTTTTGTTTCTTATTGCACGATTCAATTTCCGCACTGCAACCCGAACAACCTCTACAAGTTTTATTTTTTAAAGAATAGGTTATCGCCGCCGCAACCGTCGCCAAAATTATACAGCCTACTAAGATTGTAGTTGCCAACGGAGTGTTATAGATAAACAATAGCCCTATTCCCCTAACAATTAATGCAACAAGATATGCGACACTTATCTGTAAAACAAAGCTGATAAACGCCCATTTAAATCCGATTTCCTTGCCTATCGCGCTCAAAGTAGCTATGCAGGGAACGTAGAGCAAAGTAAAAACCAAAAAGCACAAAACGGTTAATTTAGTGTGCCCACCCGAAAAAATTACCGATATACCACCCAAACTCTCGATCGTAGCGAGTATCGATTCCTTTGCTACAAAGCCACTCATAAGAGCTGATACTGCTTCCCAATTGCCAAAGCCAAGCAGCGAAAAAACCGGAGCAATAAAACTACTGATACTTTCTAAAAAGCTGGCGTATTCGGTACCACGCGTATAGCCCATAACAGAGAAGTTGGCAAGTAGCCAAACAATTACATTGAGACTGAAAATAACAGTACCTACCCTAACAATAAAGACCTTGGAATTGTTCCAAATAATTTGAAACACCCTTTCAAAGGTAGGCAGACGATACGGCGGCATTTCCATAATAAATGAAAGCTTGCCACTCTTGAATTTTTTGATTTTTTCTAACATCGCCGCAAGGATAAAAGCTACAAGAGCACCCAAAAAATACAGAGCAAAAATTATCAAAGGATTTGCGCCCAAGAAAAAGGCTCCGCCTATAGCTGCATACACCGGAAGTCTTGCACTGCATGACATAAATGGAGTAATGAGGATCGTTTTTTTGCGCATATTTTCATCCTCAAGCCCACGCGAAGTAAGAACAGCTGTTGCCGAGCAACCAAAGCCCATTAGCATAGTAAAGACGGATCTTCCCGACAATCCGATTTTGCGGAATAAACCGTCTGTCATAAACGCTACCCTGCTTATATAGCCGCTATCCTCTAATAGAGCCAGAAAAAAGAAGAGGAGCACTATTTGTGGCAGAAACACCAAAATGCCTCCCACTCCCTGAATTATACCCTCTCCTACAAGGTCGATAAGCCACTGCCATGCTCCCGCCTTGCTAAGCAGACCGGTAATAGGTTCATATAAGCATTGGTTGATGAGCCACTCAAGCCCATCGGACATATACTTACCTAACAGTCCAAAGGTAGCAGCAAAAATCAAAATCATAACGCCAAAAAAAATAGGCAAAGCGAGATATTTATTTAAAATTATTTTGTCAATTTTTCCGGCATTTTTCCTATACAGTTCGGAATAACTCGCCGCCTTTTTATCTTTTACAATACCGGCGTTTTCGTCGCTTTTATTTTTTTCCTTGGTATTAATACCGTACTTTGTCTTACCCGCTTGTCCTACCAAAGAATTTTTGGCGTTTATAATAACGCCATCCGTAACAGAATCGATAAACTGATAACGTAGCGATGCAACCTCTGCCTGAGAATCCTTGGATGCGCCGATTGCCATATCCTGCGCCTGTGATAGTTTGAGTTTATTTCTGACAAAACTGTCATTTTCTAATAGCTTTATCGCCGCGTAGGAAGGCTTAAAACCGACCTCAGTGATATTGCTTGAGGCGATTTCCACAATTTTTTGTATAGGTAGCTTGTTCAAATAGCTAAGCTTGATTTTATTGCCCTTAAAATTTGCTGCATAGCTTTCACATATACCAAGTAACTTAGTCGTATCTATCTTATATTTTACACTAAGAGGTAAGACCGGTATCCCTAACGCAGTCTCAAGACGAGCTGCATCAAGTGCCTTTCCGCGATTTTTTAACTCGTCTATCATATTAACAACAAGTAAAACAGGCAATCCTTGCTCCAATAATTGCATCGTTAGGTATAGATTACGTGAAATATTATTAACTTCGCAAATATTGATTATAACATCGTAACCGCCGTTTAAAATGCTGTCTCTTGCTACACTTTCCTCATAACTGCAAACAGAAAGTGAATATAGCCCCGGCAAATCGTCGATTATAACATTTTTGCCGCCGAAACTGATTTTTTTGCTGACCTTTTTTACCGTTACACCGTGCCAATTGCCTACATGTTCAAAGGAACGGGTCAGTCTGTTATATAAACTTGTTTTTCCAACATTGGGATTGCCCGTAAGCGCTATCTTAAAATCCATCTGCACCCTCTATCTCTATAAGCTCTGCTGCTGATTCCCGCAAGGCAACCTTAAAGCCTCTAAGCCCTACAAGTATTGTACCCCCCAAAGGAGCAATGCTCTCAATATAAAGCAAGCAGCCCGGCGTAAAACCAATGTCCAAAAGCCGCCTAAATTCGTTCCCCTCGCCTAAGATCTTTTTTATCGTATATGCGTTGCCTATCCTTGCGTCCAATAAATTCATACCACTCTTCTTGTCCTTAAATATCTCAGTAGTTTTTATTTTAATAATACGAATAATAATTAAAACTAACATTAATTAGCTAAAAAAATGACTGCCGCCTGTCAACATAGAAATATTATTCGTTATTACCCTTTAGACTTTTATCCTTAATCATTTTTTCAAGATCCCCGACAAATTCAATAAAGGTTGTAACGTCTCTGAATTGACGGTAAACAGAGGCAAATCTAATGTATGCAACTTGATCAATTTCCTTAAGTCCGTTCATTACAAGCTCGCCGATTACCGAAGATGAAATTTCTTGATCAAGAGTATTATAAACCTGCTTTTCTATATCACGAACAAGATTATCTATAACTGCAGAAGAAACGGGCCGTTTTTCACACGCTTTGATTACCCCATTCCTAATCTTAGCCGAATCAAAAGGTTGACGCGCGCCGCCGCTTTTTACAACAAGTACGGTCACGTTCTCTATCACCTCATAGGTAGTAAATCTTTTACCGCAAGCAAGACACTCTCTTCTTCGTCTGATGCGCGTATCTTCGTCAGTAGCTCTCGAATCAATAACCTTACTTTCTATGTTTCCACAATACATACATTTCATGCGGCACACCATTCTCCTGCCATAAAAATTGTTAGGAATTTGAACTGCCAAACATCAGTCTTTTTGTTGATATCCTTTAGTTATCCCCATATAACTTTTATATATTATTCTTCAAAATTTGTCTACTGTTTTAGGCTAATTATATTTTTTTATTATCTACAAAAATACCTTCGCCTTCTCGCCATCTATGTATACAATCAAACAGCATACATTTTTCGCATCGTCTATCGCAATCAGGTCCGTGTCCTCGTCCACAATCAGAATGAAATTCCTGACCTTTATCATGCTCCCTGCCTTTATCATGATGTTGTTCGGATCCATGTCGGTAGTTCGGAGGACAATCGCAGTCCTTGTCATGCTCAAAATGAGATTCGTGCTCTTTGCCATGTCCTCTGCCATGGTCGCAATGCTTATCACGATAAGATTCATTATTTGAACGCCGATCGCAATCAAAATCTTTGTGTTCGTAATGCTCATTTTTCTTATCATTACTATGATGGAGGTCGTAATCATCACCTATTCCGTCTTTACAATCATCAAAGTGCGAGCTATGTGAAGGGCGATCATCGTAATCAAAATATTTGTCTCTGCTCTTTCTATCTCTGTGTTCGTGATGATGCCCGTCCATAAGTTCAACAAGGATGATATCCTCACCAATTTTTTTAATCCGCTTCCAAGGTATAAAAATCTCTTGTGTTTTAAAAAATAATCCTCGCTTTCCGTAAGGAGCAACTATACCTCGTATTTCGCCCATCGGCGAAAAAATTATATCAAGAATCCTGCCGAGCTTTTTACCATCTACGGCATTTACAATTTCTTTGCACCTAAGGTCGCAATATGTAAGCTCAAAAATTCCGCCCATACATTATGATGTATATGCCGTTGTTCGACAAATATTGCGGTATTTTAAATTTTAGCGGCATATTTTTGTCTTCACCAGTAAAAAATATTCTAGTATGCAACTCTTTCTTTAATAAGACCTATCCGATTTTAACTATAAATTAAATTTAATAAAAAGGATTGCGCTTTTATTAAGGTGAAAGTAGAAACAAATTTATTTCAAAAGAGGAGAGGAAAATGTCTAACAGAGTTGAAATTTGTGGAATCAATACCTCCACACTGCCAAAGTTACCGCATAAAGAAATCATTGAACTATTGAAGGAAGCGCGTATTGGTAATGAACAGGCAAGAGAGGATTTTTTGATGGCTAATATGCGTCTTGTCCTAAGTCTTGTCCAAAAATTTTATGGCAAAAAAGAAGGAATTGATGATATTTTTCAAGTCGGCTGTATCGGGCTGATAAAGGCAATGGAAAATTTTGACATTTCCCTTAATTTGAGGTTTTCTACTTATGCTGTGCCGATGATCATTGGCGAAATAAGAAGATTTCTAAGGGATAGTTCTTGCGTTAGAGTAAGCCGCTCGATACGCGACACCGCCTATAGAGTATTGCAAACAAGACAGGATTTAGAAATGAATTCTAACAGCGAGGCGACACTCGAAGAAATTGCCGCCGCTCTAAATGTTCCAATAGGCGAGGTTGTTTATGCAATGGACGCTATAAGCGACCCCGTATCGCTGTTTGATCCATTATATCACGACAGCGGCGAAACTGTAATGATTATGGATCAAATAAAGGACGCCAAGAACACGGACGAATCATGGATAATGAACGTCTCCATCTCAGAGGCTATTTCCAAACTGTCCAAGCGTGAGCAGCAAATAATGATGCTACGATTTTACGAGGGTAAAACTCAAATAGAGGTCTCAGAGGAAATAGGTATTTCCCAAGCCCAAGTTTCTCGTCTTGAAAAAAATGCCATCAAAGATTTGAAAAGAAATATAATGTAACAATCCGGGTATTTCCATAATATGATGTAATAGCGTAAATCAATCAAGGAAGGATCCTCCTAAATTGCTTACGCTGTACATATGATGCCGCATAAAAAACAGGGTTTAAACATGTTTTTTGCTCAATTTTACTAGTCATCAAATTATGCATATTTTTTTCAATATCATTCACAATTGAAAAATAAAAATATTTTGCGCCGTTTTTTATTTAATTAGCAAAACGGTTTAGATTTTCATATGCAAAATACAGCAAAAAATCAACCCATGATTTTAACTTGTCGAAAAATAGGCAAATAATATTAAGGAGAAAAATTGGATTTATGTACTATTGCAGAAGCTGCGGCACGAGGTCGCAAAACGAATTTTGCACCAATCCCAAATGCAGCAATAACAGATATGGATTTGAAAGAAATTTAATCCGTTCACCCATCAGCGCCGATCATGGCAAGGAATACTCCACTCTTAATAATAGCGAAAGCCTTAGCCTTAACATCAACCATAGAAATATGCCGGAAACGATTGAGTCAAGCCACATAATGGATACTATGGACGAGTGCAATGTTATGGATTTACGGGACAATAACGACACGTGGTCGCCAATGCCAAAAGAACAAACCGAAAAGTGCAAAATGCCTATGGTTCCATGTAACGAACAATTACAGCTTGCCTTTGCTCAGGTTCCTTTCCAAAAATTTGAGTATATTCATCCTGTTTCAAAAGCGCTTATATCTGGAACAATATTTTCAGCGCTGGATATGCCATATACGCAAAGAAAAAAAATAGGAGGATATTAAAATGAACAAAGATACCTTATTAATGAAACTGACAGAAACTGAATTCGCTGCTCTTGACGTTCAACTTTATCTCAACACGCACCCATGCGACATAGCAGCTATAGAAAAATACAATACACTATGTAAGGAATCCCAATCGCTCAGAGACGAATATGAAAAACAAATTGGTCCAATTTTTTCATACATATCACTATCGGATGAAAACTATTTTTCGTGGATTGAAGGACCATGGCCGTGGGAAAAAATTTCCTAAGAAGCAAATAAGGAGAAAAAAATATGTGGATTTACGAAAAAAAACTTGAATGTCCAATCCAAATAACCAGACCAAATCCTGCCTTGGCAAGATTAATAGTAACCCAATATGGCGGCCCAGATGGAGAACTAGGCGCAAGCCTACGTTATCTCTCCCAACGATTCACCATGGTAACACAAGAAGCCCGCGCCACCTTAAACGATATAGGTATATAGGCACCAAAATTGCGCATTTGTGGAATTGATTCCATTAAGATTAAATAATGATTTGCAATTAACGCCCGCATCAATTAAAACTAAAATATATAGAAAAATTTATTTTGCATTCATCTACCAATAAATTATCATAAATATTCATATTGCTGCCTGTTGATTATTATGTGCGTGAAATACTATACAAGTAAATTAAAAAACAGTATAATATCTATTATTTATTATCGCTGACCTTGCCTATTTATACAAGCGAACTAGCGATGAATTAAACACACTTTTTATTATTGAGGTAGTTCATGGATTGGCTAACAGAATTAGAATATCTTCTTAGAGTGTTTGTGGCGTTGTCTTTAGGTTTTTGCATAGGACTTGAACGTAAAATGCGCAGTAAAGAGGTGGGCATTCGTACGCATTGCATAGTATGTCTTGGCGCGGCGGCCATGACAATTGTCGGAAAATATGGATTTGAGGGTGCTGACGGGGCACGTGTAGCGGCACAAATTGTAACCGGCATAGGTTTTTTAGGAGCCGGCATAATTATGTATAGACGCGATTCTTTGCGCGGCGCAACTACGGCGGCCGGAATTTGGACTACTGCCGGCGTCGGTATGGCAGCCGGCGTCGGTATGTATGTATTGGCGGCCGGCACAACGGCTTTAGTTGTAATCTTGCAATGCGTTTTACATCTACGTATACCCTTGCTTAATATTAGACGTTTTTATATTTATCGCATTAAATTTAATTGTGTGGAAGAGGAAAACAGAATAATCAAGGAGCTTTTTGGTGTAAATAGCTATAGCCGTATCAATTATTTCAATACAGATAAATGCTTAAGTGCAGTGGCTGAAATAAGCACTAATCGTGTTATAGTCGATGAGGATATTAAAAAAATGATAACCGATTATGATTTCATTACGTCAGTCGAAAGAATTTTTCAGCTTGATGCTGATGACATTCGTTCATAATTACAAATTGGGATAAGATTTACCATAAGATTTTGATAATAATTACCTCAGGAAAAATTGATCATATTCACCTTGTATAGCAAGTAGATCGACACTAAACAAAATAATTTTTATCCTGTTTTGTAATAAGCGTTGATAATTCATAATCATTTAATAACCCTTTTTTATGTAATTCCTTGAAAACCCCGATTTTAGTTACCTTATCAAATGCCCCGCTTATTTGCTCGAAGGGCAGTTGCAGCATTTTCAAATTTGCACCCATAAAATCATTTTTTGATTTTTTTTTCATTACACTCTATCCTCGTAATCGTATATATGATTTCCCTTTCGAATACGTGATTCGCCCGATTTACAACAAACCTCATTTTTGCTTACTACTTCTCTTTAAAGGCAGGTACCTATTTTAATGACTTTGATCATTGAAAACGTGAAATTAATTAAGTTGCTAATTTAATAGAGCATAAGTTACCCGTTTTCTATATATTATATAGGGAAATTATGATTATCTCCTTTAATGATGACATAACAGTCTCTGCCTATTGCCGAGTGTCAACTGATACGTCCGACCAAATAAATTCTTTCGAAAGCCAAGTCAAATATTTTGGCGAATACATAAAGCGAAACGAGAATTGGACGCTAGGTGAAGTATATTTTGACGAAGGAATCAGCGGCACCTGTGTAAAAAAACGTGACGGATTTAACCGTATGATTCAAGATGCGCTTAATGGTAAATTTCAACTTATTATTACAAAGGAAGTAAGCCGTTTTGCAAGGAATACTGTGGACACCTTGATTTATGTCCGTAAGCTAAAAGACCGTGGCGTAGGAGTATATTTTGTTACAGACAATATCAATACGCTTGATGAAGACGGAGAATTGCGCCTGACGATTATGGCAAGCCTTGCACAGGAGGAAAGCCGCAAGACCTCGGAACGCGTCAAATGGGGCCAATCAAGGCGAATGGAGGCAGGCATTGTTTTCGGACGAGATTTGTTAGGCTACTCCGTAAAAAACGGCTCACTTACTGTAAATGATGATGAAGTTGAAATTGTAAAATTGATTTTTCATAAATATGTCAACGAAGGCAAAGGCGCGTTTATAATAGCACGGGAACTAAACGAAAGCGGAATAAAGCCTAAAAGAGCAAATGTATGGTCAAATTCAGTTATATTAAAGATTCTGCGCAATGAAAAATATGTAGGCGACTTATTGCAGAAAAAAACCTATACTCCAAATTTTCTTACGCACAGCAAAAAATACAATCGCGGGCATGAAGATAAAATTTACTTACGAGACCACCATGAGCCCATTATTGACAGAGATACTTGGGACAGAACGCAAGCAGAATTATTACGCCGCACCCCTTCCGATGAGCAAAAATCAAAACACTCAAACCGTTATTGGTGCAGCGGAAAAATAGTTTGTAGCGAGTGCGGCGAAAGATTCGTCAGCCGGACTAAGCTATTGAAAAGTGGTGAAAAATATAAGGCATGGCGTTGCTATGCCGCAGCCAGTCACGGAAACAATAAAACCGATAGCTTTGGCAAATCAATAGGTTGCAGCAGTCCGTTTGTAAACGATAATGTCCTGCTTGCTTGCGTCGGCCACGCTATTAAATTTATACAGCAGAACAAAAAAATTATCATTAAAGAAATTACCGATGAGATTAAAGACTTGCAATTGGCTATCAAACCGATTGATACAAGCTCCTTAGATGCAAAACTGGAAAAACTATATGAAAAGAAAAAGCGGGCTATAGACATTCATATTGAAGGCCTAATCACCCGTGAAGATTTAAGAAGGCAGACTCAAGGATATGACGAGGAAATTAAGCGTCTTTCAAAACAGTTAGCAAATGCTCAAAATATAAACAATCTACAAAACTCACAAACCGATAGAATGGAAACTATTATAAACGAAATTAATAATATCATGGATTTCGGCATAGAAAATGAATTGCTTTACCGCGAACATCTAGACCAAATTGCTATTCATAAAGACAAATCATTAACCGTATTTCTCAAGCATTTTCCGTATGGAATTAAAATGATTTACAAAACAATAGGACGTGGCGATAGTTTCAACGTACATATTGTTAGTATTGCATTGCAACTCAACTAATTACAACGTATTCTTTATTTTAAAAATTGCGTTTTGGAATAATGCGCAATTTTGGTAGCGATATAGGTACGGAGGAACTTGCGCATCTTGAAATGATTGGGACTATTGTACATCAACTGACGCGTGAATTATCTATTTCGGATATAAAGGCAAACGGATATGACGCCTTCTTTGTAGAACATGGATTAGGAGTCTTCCCTCAAAGCGCAGGTGGAGATGCATTTATTGCAAGCTTCCAGTCTAAAGGCGACCCCATTGCAGACTTATACGAAAACTTGGCAGCAGAACAAAAAGCACGCGTCACTTACGAATACCTCCTCGACATGATAGACGATGAAGAAGTAGCCCGCCCTATCCGTTTCCTGAGAGAACGTGAAATCGTCCACTTTCAACGCTTTGGTGAGGCTTTAAACTACGTTAAAGACTTTCAAACAAAGAAAAACATTTTCTATGGCATGAAATAAATAACTTTTTAGGTTCTATAATAAATATTGAGGCTTTTTCATACCCCAACATTTATTATAGAACCTTATATTAATTCTTTTGTCCTAAACTATATCCCAACATTTGAAATTGAGCCATAATTCTTTGATTTCTAATCTGCAGGAATAAAATCAACCTTATTTTTGCTTACAGATAATACTTTGATTTTCATGCTGTCGCCAGGCTTATAAATATTTGACATGTTAGAAAGACTCATTAAAACAGGGTTAAAGAAATAGTCGCCGTTAGGAAGATTTTCCTTCTTTACCAATCCTTCGACTGTGTTTGCCAGTTGAACGTAAACTCCCCATTCGGTAACGCCGCTTATAATGCCATCGAAAATCTCACCAATCTTAGTCCCCATAAATCTTGCCTTGTAAATGTCTTCAACATCCCTTTCCGCTTCGTCAGCCTGTCTTTCGGTGAGTGAGCTGTGCGTGCTTACCTCTGCAACCAATTCTGTATATTTTGAAAAACACTTTTTGCCATTGGATAGATAATCTTTAATTATTCTGTGTATCATAAGGTCGGGGTATCTTCGTATAGGCGCGGTAAAATGGCAGTAATGTTCCGACGCTAATCCGAAATGTCCCTTATTTGCAGGAAAATATGCCGCCTTTGTCATTGACCTAAGTGCCATCATATTGACAATATTGGATAAATTATCAGGTATACCCGACAATAAACGGCTGTAATCCATTGGAACAACAGGCTCACTCCTATCCCACAAAACCGATGTCGCGGCAAGAAACTCACTAAATGCCTCTAGTTTTAGATCAGTCGGAGGCAAATGCCCTCTGTAAACAAAAGGTGCAACCGCTTTTTCCATGTGCTCGGCTACTGTTTCGTTTGTAATCAACATAAATTCTTCTATGATGCGGTGCGACGTAAGTCTCAAGGCTCTTCTCACATCCTTGACCATTCCGTCATGATCGAGAATTATTTGGCTTTCAGGCAGATCAAAGTCAACCGAACCCCTTCCAATTCTCTTTTTATTGAGAATAACGGCAAGCTCACTCATTAGTTGTAACATCGGAGTAATAAGCGAATATTCATTTGAAAGAGTTGTATCGCCGTTCAGTATTTTTTCGACAACATTGTAGGTCATTCGGCGGACGGAACGAATTACACCATTGACAATCTTATATTTAACCACCTTACCACTAGCATTTATTTGCATTATGACCGACAAAGTTAATCTATCCTGTCCCTCCATAAGGGAGCAAATATTATTACAAATCTTATCGGGCAGCATTGAAATAAAAGAGCCTGGAAAATATACGCTTGTCCCTCTTTTAAACGCTTCTTTATCTAGTTCCGATGATGGCTTGACATAATGAGCTACATCAGCAATATGAACGCAAAGTTCGTAAGCGTCACCTTTTTTGGTTAATTCCACGGCATCGTCAAAATCTCTGCTGTCATCGCCATCGATGGTGATAGCCAGTGTATTTCTAAAATCATGTCTACCTTCAAACTCGGCGGCAGTAGGGCTATCGGGGATAGCCGCTGCTTCTTTTTGCACCTGTTGGCTAAATTCTTCTCTAAGGTTATGAGATTGTATTACCGAAAAAATATCCCAGTCAATATTATCCGACGGCTTAAAGGCACGGGTAACCTTTCCAAAAAGCCCGCCCCTTCGCCCTGTCAATTGTATCAATACCTTATCACCGTTCTCCACAGCAATATTATAGGCGTTTTCAACTCTAACGTCACAGCAAATCCTTTTATCGTCCGGAATCACAAAATCTCCCGCGCCTATATTTTTGACATAGGTGCCAAGTAACGTGCGTCCCGACATCTCATTTATCTTAACGACAACCGCTTCAAAGCCGCCTTTTTGTCTTTGACTTAGTTTGGCCAGCACTGTATCGCCGTGGATTGCGCCATTAAGAGCTTTTGCCGAAATAAAGACGTCTTTTTCAAAATCGTCTCTGATTAGAAAAGCAAAACCGTTAGGATTACCATCAATCTTGCCACTAACAGCCCCATCCAAAAAGATATTTCCATCCTTTTTCTTTTCACCCCGCCTGCTTGATGCGACAGATTTTGCCCTTGTGCCCATTGACCTAAGACGGGTGCTTTTATTTTTGTTTTTTCTTTTATTATCTTTGTTCATAATTTTTTTTAAAGGATAAAAAAAAGCGGGCATATAGCCCACTTTTATTACTGTTTACTGTGGATTATAAATTTGCAGCGATACAAAAAACAATATCGACAATACCGCAAATATAATGCCCAGAACTATTGTAAGGCGTTTGAGCGTACCTTCGAGAGTTTTCGCTTTATTTTTCGAAAAAAACGTATCGCTTTGTCCGGTTATTGCGCCAACACCTTCGGACTTGCTTGGCTGCAAGAAAACCATTACCGAAATCGCTATTGAAAGTAAAACGATAGTAATAATCAATACCATTCTAATGATCGGGAAAGAGTCCGAAATCCATTTTGCTACGCCTAAAAATTGCGCTGCTACTCTAAATGATGATGTTTTCACTGATATTATCTCCCATTTGATGCCTTTAAAAATCAATCAAAATAAATTAACTTATAGATACCAATCGCAAGATATTATACCATAGTATAACAAATTAATCAAGCAAATTATAGCTTGTATTTAAGAAACTCTAAAAAAACATTCTAATATTTTTGCAGACTTTCCCCTATCAAACGGCCGGCTATTCGTAAAGTCGTTAGATAATGTGCCGAAATTTCTTCATTGGACAAAAAGAATAAACCTCCGAAACAATCATTGCTACCCATAATAGGTGCCATTGCCATATACATAAAGCCCGTATCAGAAAGTCTAAAATTTTCCTTATCGCTATCAATAAGTCCGTTATATGTACGTCTGTCTTTGAGCATACGCATTACACTGTGCGGCAATTCTCTTTCCAAAAAATTGCTCTTACCCGTACCTGATCCTGCAATCCATTTTGATAGATCAGAAGCAACGATAAGCGCACTAAGTTCCGCATTAAGATTACTGACCGCATTCTTGACAACGCTATCAAGCTCGCCTGAAAAATCAACCTTGCTAATAACTATACTGCCGTCTTCAAGAGCAGTGATTTCAAGCAGGTCCCCGATATTGATTTTGTGCGTTTTACGATACTCACGCGGAATAACTATTCTCCCCAGCTCGTCAAGTCTCCTTACTATTCCTGTTGTTTTCATTCAATCCACCTCTATTTTTTCTTAAAATCCGCCCATGATTGACAAGGCAACAAGTCTTTCAATCTCAAAAAACGGATTAAAAATGCTATCAAGTTTATTATGTCGTAAAAACATATAATTATTCCCAAAAAAATTAATTTTTTGTAGATTTTTATTTACATTTCAGAAAAATCATTAGCGCTAAATCTCCAAAGATTAAAAAAATATTAATCTTGATTTTTGCAGTATTTTTATGACCACTTGAGTAGAAAATTTGTTATTGATAATATATTGATAATATATTGATAATAAAAGAAGAATAGGGTTTAATTAATAAAAGATCGGCAGTTTTATATCAAATTTTTTTGTACCATAAATTATATAAACTAGCATTCATTTAATGAAAATATTCAAGCCTACTATAACAGGAGCAGAATAATTGTTTTTCGGCGCAGCTTTGACAGAACATTCGACCGCAATTAGGACAATGCAGTGCACTTTCGATATTTGTTGTTTTTTTACATTTTTCGCAAATCATACTATAGTTATTTGAAATTAGAATACATATTATTCTTTTTCAGTTAAAAAAAGAATTAATAGTTTTGCTACATCTTTTTGAGAGCAATTATTAATAGATTGATGTCGGCTGGAGTTATGCCGCTGATTCCGGTTGCTTGAGCTATTGTCATTGGTCTTATTTGATTAAATTTTTCGATCGCTTCCATCCTTAATCCTTGGACATTGCGGTAATCTAAATCGCTTGGCACGGTCATTTCGGAAAGCCTCTCTTGTTCCGCCCTCGCCCGCTGTTGACGTGCCATATAGCCTGAGTACCTTGTTTCGATAAAGATTTGGGACAGGACTTCGGGTTTAAAACCTTTTAGACAATCTATATGCTTTTGAAGTAGCTGCGGCGTTATGTTGTTGCGTTTTATGATGTTCTCGATTGTTAATCCGCTTATCGGCATCACTTCGTCTGCTTCATTAAATAGCGCAGTGAGGGTGGACGGTGGCAATACTTTTTTGAGTAATTTTTTACAATCATCCAATTTTTTTAGCTTGCTGCGTAAACGCCGGTATCTATTTTTGGAAACAAGACCGACAGCGTAACCAACTTCAGTGAGTCTAAGATCTGCGTTGTCCTGTCTTAAATACAACCTATGTTCTGCCCTGCTGGTCATCATTCTATACGGCTCATTTGTTCCCTTTGTAACAAGATCGTCTATCATAACTCCGATATAGGAGTTTTCACGTCCAAAAATAACGGGTGGCATACCTCTCAAATAAAGGCCGGCATTTATGCCTGCGACAAGCCCTTGCGCCGCTGCTTCCTCATAGCCGCTAGTACCGTTGATTTGTCCCGCAAAGAAAAGCCCCTTGATCTCCTTATGCATAAGCGTAGGAAGTAATATGCGCGGGTCTATGCAATCATATTCAATAGCATATGCATCACGCATTATATGAATATTTTCAAAACCCTCAATACTTCTATAAAACTCTAGTTGAACGTCAACCGGCAAACTGGTGGACATACCTTGAACGTACATTTCCTTGGTATGCTCCCCTTCCGGTTCTAAAAAGAACTGATGGCGGTCTTTATCAGAGAATCTGATAATTTTATCCTCTATTGATGGACAATACCTTGCGCCAGTGCCGTGAGTAAGTCCCCTGTAGCGCGCAGTTTTATGGATATTGCGGCTTATTATTTCATGCGTTTTTTGGTTAGTGTAGCCTAAGAAGCAGCAATTTTTGTTGTAATTAACACGCTTTGAAGTTACACTGAAGGAATATATATCAGCTTGTCCTTCTTGTAATTGCAATTTAGATACGTCAATGCTGTCTCTATGCACTCTTGCCGGCGTTCCTGTCTTAAACCTGCGAAGCTCAATCCCAATTTTGCGTAAGCCATCCGACAGCTTTTCCGAACGCAAAAAGGATGCAGGCCCCTTCTCTTCGATAATATCCCCGATAATAATTGTTGATTTGAGATATACTCCCGCCGCTATTATAACAGCTTTAGAGTAAAAATCAGTATGAATGGTTTTAACGCCGCAAATACTACCCTCTTTATTAAATAACAGTTCAGAGACCTCTGCTTGTTTTAAGTATAGCCGTTCTTGATTTTCTAGTGCTTGCTTCATTTCAAAATGATACTTGAACTTATCCACCTGCGCCCTAAGCGAGTGAACGGCAGGACCTTTGCTTTCGTTAAGCATTCTTAGCTGTGTGAGCGTTCTGTCTGCGGCAATACCCATTTGACCGCCAAGCGCGTCAATCTCACGAACCAGATGCCCCTTTGCCGTGCCACCAATGCTAGGATTGCAAGCAAGATAGCCGATATTATCAAGCGAAATAGAGAGCATTAAAGTCTTGCACCCGCATTTTGCGAGCGCAAGACCTGCTTCAATGCCGGCATGGCCGACACCGACTACAATTGCATCAAAGACATAGTCCTCTCTAGCATTATATATCATAAATTATGCTTTTACATTAATCCACATATCGTTGATTGCAGTACTTTTTGATTGAAAATCCTTCATAACCGCACATCTTAGTAGTGTTTCAGTACTTGGAAACATCATTTCAAGATACATTTCCTTAAAACCCGCGCCTGTATCTGTGAAAAAGTCGCTTGCAATTAATTCTTCTTTATATTCATTCATTACGCTTTCGATTGGCGAAGCCGAACCGACATACATCATATTTGCCTTCGCCACCTCACTCTCGCACAAATACTTTAGGAAGTAGTTTGCAGCTTTTTCATTCTTACTATACGCAGGGATAATCCAACAGTCAACCCATACATTGGAACCTTCTTTAGGAACAACATAGCGTAAATTTTTGTTGCCCTCGATGGTAGCTCCGGCACAGCAACCGACACCTTCAAGTTCAACATCGTTCATGACATAACCGGAATCGCATGACCAGAATAAGCCAAGTTTCGCACCGGTGTCACCTCTAAGCATATCGTCTTTTCCGTCGTCTACCTCATATTTTTTAACAAGGCTATTTTGGCTACGCAAAATAGCTTGGACAGCTTCAATAGTTTCTTCGGAAACATCCTCAAAAATATGGTCTAATAAAGCTCTGTATTCCGCGTTGTCATAATCGGTAAAACCGTTTGAAAGCTCGCTAAGCTGTTGTCTGTTATTATAAATATTAGCAACAGCATAAGCGTCTCTGATGCTGTCCTTCATAAGTAATTGACCTGAAAATGAAGGGTCAAAAAGAGCTTCCCAAGAATTCATTTTTGCGGCTTCCGCCTCGGTAACCTTGGTAATATCGTACATGATACCAAGTGTTCCCCACATATACGGAACTGTATATTCGCTATTTTCGTCATAAGCCTTTGTTAGCTCCAATAGATCGGATCTAACAAGCCCTTCAAGATTAATGATGCTTTTATCAATCTTTTTTGCATAGCCTTTTTTAATCATTTTTTCAGCCATGTAATCGGACGGGCAAACTAAGTCGTATTCAGAATTCTTAATGTCAATATCGTTATACATATTCTCATTAATGGAGAATTCAGTATATTTAACTTTAACTTTTTCACCAGTTGCTTTAAAATACCAATCAGCAAAACCGTCTATGACATCCTGGTCCATATACTCGCCCCAGTTGTGAACCCTCAAGATTGCCCCTTCCTCTTTGCAAGCCGAGAGTGATGGCACGCAAAATACTATAAGTAATGCAGCCATTAAAATCATTGTAATTTTTTTCATTTTAATTTCTCCTTTTGGTTAATTATTTTTGCAGTTGAGCTATTCAGCTTGGCTGCTGTTTTACGTTTGTTGATTAAGTTAAAGATAACCAGTACGGCAAGTACGACGTATAGTATCAAGGAAGAAAGTACCCTATATACAGCTCCTGCGCCGCTCTTTTTATAGCCGTTGTAAATGATTGTAGAAATGGTTTCAACCTCATCTTTGATGAAATTAGTAAGTAAGAAATCATCAAGGCTAAGAGTAAAAGCCATAATAAAGCCGCTAATCATGCTTGGAATCAGTTGAGGAATAAGTACCTTAAACAGCGCACCCCTTGGGGTTGCACCAAGATCAAGCCCTGCCTCGTATAAATTTGGATTAAGCTGAGTTAAACGCGGTGTTACCGACAGGATTACAAATGGAATGGTTACCATCGTATGTGCGATCACAAGTTTGACATAGTCGTTCTTGATTATGGAAAGTATAAAGTCTGCAAAAGCACCTTTTGCATTAATCGCATCCAGAGAGTTTTCGGCAAATTTTCTAAAGAGCATAAAGAATAACATGAAGGCAGCAGCCGTTACAATTTCCGAATTGATTACAGTTACTTGATTTATAGAGTTTGCGGCAGACTTTGATTTTTTCCCTAAATTATAAACTCCGATAGCGCTGATTGTTCCTATTGTCATCGCAAGAGTCGCGCTTATAAGCGCTATTATAAGCG
This sequence comes from Holotrichia oblita, assembly GCA_023690525.1. NCBI lineage: Eukaryota > Metazoa > Arthropoda > Insecta > Coleoptera > Scarabaeidae > Holotrichia > Holotrichia oblita. The sequence continues at coordinate 6,932 of JALQSN010000122.1, read as the reverse complement.
AATTACTTATAGCGGACATAATTTCTTTATCTCGGAAAATCAGTGCATAATATAACGGATTAAAGCCTTCCCATTTACCGTGTGACTTAGCCGGTGTAAACGAAAAAATAATTAACATTATCATCGGAAAATATATCGCTATTAAAATTAAGACTAAAAAGGCGTAGATAATAATCTTCTTAATGAGTTTTTTCCTTTCTTCGCTCATAGTATTCGCCCTCCGGCTTTATTTTTCCCTTTTGAAAGAAGTGAAGATATCACCATTGTTATTAACACGATAGCCAGCATAATAAGGGCAAGCGCAGAAGATAAATGCCATTCGCTGCTATCTGAATTGAATTTTCCATTTATAATACTTCCAAGCATAAAGCCTTTAGTTCCTCCCATCATATCATGTACTGCGAAGCTGGAAATTGCCGGCGTAAATACCATAAGCATACCGCTTATTATACCAGGTACCGAAAGAGGTAATTTGACCTTTAAAAGCGTAAATAGCGGCGACGCGCCAAGATCTCCGGATGCTTCTATATAACTCTTATCAATATTAGACAATATTGTATATATCGGCAATAGCATAAACGGAAAGAAATCGTAAACAAGTCCTGCTACTATCGAAAAATACCCTTCGGATATTCCAAGCAACAAAAGCGCATTCTTGAGAGCAAGTATCCTTAGTAGCGAATTAATCCACATCGGTATGATAAAGATAAGCACCATAATTGAAGGTATTTTTAATTTACGATCAGTTAATATCAACGCAACCGGATACGCTATTATTAAACAAATAAGAGCGGAGATAAATGCAATCAATACCGATTTGAGAACAGATATTACATATACGCGACTGGAGAAAAATTCTACAAAATTGGCAAACGAAAAGGTGATATTTTGAGTAGCAGGGTCTACTGCCGTAAAAGCGTATACTAGGATAATAACAAGCGGAATAATTACAAAAATAATATTAAGAGCAAAAAAAGGTATGGAGTATTTTCTAAGATTGGCTTTCTTCAACATCCTCTTCCCCTCCTTTTCCCTCCGGTTTCTCCGCCTCGACTTCCTCCTCTTCCGGCAATAATTCAAGTGTAATATCTTCAGGCTTAATGTTAATGCCTACGCGGTCGTCGCTATCCCATTCGTAAATGGTGTCAAGGTAGAAGTCCTCATCGGTATCGCTATACACTTGCACCTGATAATAGCTGCCCTTATAAAGTGTTTGTGCAATGTTTCCGCCAATCATGCCGTCATCCTCGTCGTCGGTAAGTTCAATTCTGTCAAATGCGATAGTAGCCTTTACCCTATCGCCTTTTGCCGCGCCGATATTATTCACAACCTCAAAGTCATGTCCGCAAATTTCTACCATATCTTCGCCCGTCATGTAAGTTATAAATTCGTTGGCAGTTCTTGTCCTTTTCATAATATGGATAGCATTTGGCGCAATATTCAGTTTGACCTCTTCGCCGATTTTTCTGCCTTCTGTTGACTGGACTGTAAATTCGTAGCTGCCCGATAACACACCCATCTCATAGTAGGTGCCCTTAAAAACCATACTGACAACCTTGCCGTCAAGCTGACCCTTGTGCGTGTCAAGTACAATATCCTCCGGTCTTATAACAAGGTCGACTCTCTCATTCTTTTCAAAGCCCTTATCCTCACAAACGAAAGCCTCTCCGCAAAAGCTAACCTTGAAATCCTGCACCATTATGCCCGGCAAAATATTACTTTCGCCTATAAAATTCGCTACAAAGGCATTTGCGGGTTCGTCATATATTTTCTTTGGCGTTCCAATTTGTTGTATTACGCCGTCCTTCATAACAACGATCCTGTCAGACATAGTAAGAGCTTCCTCTTGATCATGCGTAACATAAACAAAGGTTATACCTAGGTTGCGATGCATTTCCTTTAGCTCGATTTGCATTTCCTTTCGCATCTTGAGATCAAGTGCGCCAAGCGGCTCATCAAGGAGAAGTACTTTGGGTTCAAGTACAAGCGCCCTAGCGATTGCTACACGCTGCTGTTGACCACCCGACAAACTGTCCACATTTCTATGCCCATAGCCCTCTAAGCCAACCATAACAAGCGCTCTCGATACCTTTTCCTCGATTACCTCGGAGGGCAGCTTTTTTACAACTACAGCAGAGTTGCCTTTCTTGTCAATCTCGGTTGTTTCGACACGCAAAAGCTTAAGACCAAAAGCAATGTTGTTAAAGACATTAAGATGCGGAAAAAGCGCATACCTTTGAAAGACGGTGTTAACATTGCGCTTATTTGGCGGAATGTTTGTAACATCCTTCTTTTCAAGAAAAATCTTGCCTTTGGTCGGCATTTCAAAGCCTGCTATCATTCTAAGGAGAGTAGTTTTACCGCAGCCCGAAGGACCGAGAAGAGTAACAAATTCACCTTTTTTGATAGAAAGATTGATGTCGTCCACAGCGGTAAAGGAATCGTCAAACACCTTAGTAACGCCGACAATCTCAATTATCTTCTCGCTCTTATCGATTGTTTTTATTATCGGTGTCTTTTGCACAGGCATATCTTTTTTTACATGCTTTTGCATAGGCGGTTTCCCCGTCTTATTCTCTGCGGCAACCGACCCCGATACTTCAGTATTCTTGTCCATTTTCTTAATTCCGAACACAATTTTATCCCCCAAAGTTTACGTTATCTTTTGTTACCTGTTTTTTGATCATCCATTTTTATGCATTTCTATTAGTCTTAACTAAGATTAATCAAAACAGTTAGCTAATTATGTTTTAAAAATTCGGCGGGCATGATACCCACAATATTTTTGCCCGTTTTTTTCCGCAATTCTCTATATAATGAGTTTTTCCACTCCTAAAATAAAACGACTCGTTTTCTGATACCTGATAGGATTTTCTCCCAATTACCAGCTTTATATCACCTTCAAGTACGAATCCAAATTCCTCTCCGTCGTGCGGGAGATCCTTTCCTGACATTCCACCGACTTCTATCATCATGATAATCGGTTCCATATCGTTTTTTTGAGATGTGGGCACCAGCCATCTTACGGTGTTATCTTCAGTCACTTTTTCAAACTGCTCTGCTTCGGTAAAGATCACCTTATCCTCATTGTCATCCGAAAAAAAGTCAGATAAGTTCGTTCCCAGCGATACCAAAATGTCCTTGAGAGTCGCGATGGACGGGCTAGTTAGGTCGTTTTCAAGCTGGTTGATATACCCCTTAGTTAACTCGCATCTATCGGCAAGCTCCTCTTGAGTTAATTGCTTTGTAAGCCTAAGCTCCTTAATTTTTATACCTATTTCCATTCTTTTTCACCTTTACCTAAATACAATCCTTTTTCATGAAGCTGTTAGCAAACTCTTTTTGGTTAATAAACCTAGAATAATCTATTCTTATTAAACTAATTGTTTAATGGGTAATGTTAGAATAAGAAAAAAGTTTATCTTTACTAAACCGAAACATATTATAATGGGATAAAAACCATATGTCAATCATTTTTCATATAAAGATAATAATTTTTTGGACAAACTCATTTATCCTGAAAAGTAATTCCGATTTTTAATTCTATTTCTCAAAAGTATGTTAGAGTACTTGTTTAATAGTTTATTTCAGGAGCAAAAATGCTTGCTGGCAATGGCATTTTGTGGCACGAGGTTTAATACCTTGTAGCTTCCTGCGGAACCACTTTTCAAAATCAAAGATTTTTGAAAAGTGGATTTAGTGATTGCCCTAGGGTATCCTTTATTTTGGAAAAATTTTTACTATCTCTTTTGCATCAAGCAATATTTAACTTTTTTTTGTTTTTGGTATCTATTAAAATTGATTTTATTTTTTATATATGCTATACTGATATATAATTAAGAATATTCCTTTGCACTGTTCGTTTTTTAGGAGGGAAAATGGAAGATCAAAAAGTAAAGATAATCAGAGTTTGGACAGTATCGGCAGTTATCTTTATGCTGTTGCTTTTATCTGCGCTTATTGTTAATCTCATTACCCTTGCACAAAAAAGCAGCGAGCAAAAGAGACTTGAGCTTGAGCTTGCGCAGCTTAATCAAATTATTCAACAAAATGAAGAAGAGATTAATTATAAAGACACATAGACGAATATATCGAAAAATTTGCGCGCGATTATCAAAATATGAAACGCAAGGATGAGGAAATTTTTATTGGGAAAAATGCAAAATAAAGGGTATTAAACCTTGTCATGCCCGCATTGCCCTTGCCGGCAAGCACTTTTGCTCCTGTAATAAAAACCTGAAATTAATGGTGTTTATAAAAAAACAGCTATATCGCAATTCATTAAATTTTAATTATTTTTTGATGAACTGCCTACAAAGCAATGGCTATAAAATGAAAAAAGCAATAATTGATATCGGCAGCAATTCCGTCAGACTTTACCTAACAGACGGAATTACAGATAATAAGTACATTGAGACCACTATGCTTGTTCAAAACGCGCATAGTGGCTTTTTGGACCCAAAATCAATAGAAAGAACAATACTTGCGATCAAAGCTTTTTTAAAAACCGCTAAGGCTGAAGGGCATTTAAAAACTGCTATCTTTGCAACCGAGGCGGTACGTTCTGCAAAAAATAAAGATGTATTTATTAATCGGTTAAAAGACATTACGGATATAGAGATTGATGTCCTTTCGGGCGATGAAGAGGCGACCATTGCCTTTTTGGGTGCGGCGCAGAGTTACGTGGAAAAGATTTGCGGTGTTATAGACATTGGCGGCGCTAGTGTGGAATACGCCTGCGGACAGGGAACTGATATTATATATAAAAAAAGCCTTCCTATCGGAGCAATTATTTTAAAAAATAATTGCTCCGACGATCGTGACAGACTTATTTCTTATATTGAGAATCAGATTGCGCAGCTTGACAAAAAACCAACAATTGAACTGCTTATCGGTGTTAGCGGAACATTAACGTCCCTTGCGGCTATGGATTTAGATCTGAATATTTATGATAAGAATAAGGTGCATGGACACATTATTAAGAGGGAAAAATTGGAAAAGTTGGAAAAAGTTATCTTTTCTGATATCAATTTGACCAAACGGTTCAGAACATTGAGTGAAAAGCGCTCTTCTATTATTAAACAAGGAATTACAGTGATTCTAAGTCTTCTCACATACTTTGATAAGAATGAAATTATTATATCCGAAAAGGATAATTTGGAAGGATATGTTTTGTATAAAAATTTATAATTAAACTCTATACTAACTATAGCTACACGCTAAAAAGGAGAAAAATTAAACAATGCAAAACACTACCAAGAATTCAGGTACAAAAAAAACAGGTACAACTAAAGGTTGCTCCAATACAACGAAAAAAATGACCGAAATGAAGACAACTACCGACCATACCGTTCAGCTTGATACCACAAAACCTACCACAACAAAACAGGCTACAACAAAAACAAAGTCTTGCCATTCTTGCGCAGGCAAAAGCGGTGGTACACAACAAAAGTAAGAGTTTTCGCGTGATTTTTATTTCGTAAATACTGCTTCAGGCTAATGAATAGTTAATGAAATTCTGCCGCCTATTTCATAAGACTTTTAAAAAATGAAAGCTTTTCATAATTTGGTGCTTTCATTTTTTATTAGTAATTAAATTTAAATTTCTGACAATAGCTTTATTTGACATTTTAATATTTTATGTTATAATGTTTTTGGTTTGATTTTTAGGATTTGAAGATTAACGAAAAAATTAACGGAGGGCGATCGAAAAAAATATGAAATTATTACGCGTATTAAAAGAAACGTTTTTTTCATCACTACCTCTGGCCGCAGTTATTGTTATTGTTTGTGGCTTTGTTGCACCTCTACCCGACCCGATTAGTTATGTCAAACTGACAGTCGGTTATTTAGGCGTTGTCGTAGGTCAATCATTGTTCTTAGTAGGACTTGATTTGAGCATTCTCCCTATCGGACGACTAATGGGAGAATCCTTGATTAAGCTGCGAAAGGTTATTTTTATCATATTATTCGGAGTTCTGTTCGGACTTCTTGCTACAGTTGCCGAACCTGCTCTTGCCGTTTTGGCAGCTCAAACAAATATGATACTTCCGCTGGTGAACCGCACTCTTTTCCTGTGGGTTACAAGTACGGGAATAGGAATTTTCGTAGGCTTTGCACTCTTTAGAATTATTAAAGATATCAACCTGAAAGCAATTTTTGGCATCTTCTATGTTGTGCTGTTTATTTTCGTTATCTTTGTTCCAGAAGAATTTATTGCTCTTTCTTTTGATGCCAGCGGTGCGACTACCGGAGATATTTCAGTTCCATTTATTCTTGCGCTCGGATTAGGAGTTTCGACTACAATGTCAAAACGCAAAACAAATGAGGACATTTTCGGTATAGTAGGTCTTGCCTCAATCGGTCCTATTTTTTCTGTGCTAATATACGGAATGATACTAAAGGCTACAAACGGCGGTGTAATACCTCCTCCAAATGTTTATTCACCTGGAGATTCAGGTAATATTTTTAAGATTTTTACCTCTAACATAAGCGGCGTTGCTCTTGCTCTGTTGCCGGTTTTATTGGTTTACCTTCCTTTCCAGATCTTCTTGATCAAAATGCAACGTAAATCATTTAGAAAGATTATGCTTGGTACGATACCGGTATTCGTCGGCCTACTTATTTTTCTCTCCGCAATCGATATTGGCTTTGCATTTGCGGGAAAGTATATCGGCGAAGTATTTCTTAGCACCGACCGCCCTTCGTGGTTTAAATGGCTGCTGCCTATCATAGGATTCATACTTAGCGCAGCAAATAACTCTTTTCGGAGCCGGCAGTTACGGTCCTTGGCGAACAACTGGAAGAAATCACAGACGGTCATGTAAAAAAACTTACAATTAGAATGACTCTTGCTATCGGTATAGGATTCGCTGCCGTACTATCTATCGTTAAGATATTAACTCAAATAAATATTTTATGGTTTTTGGTGC